>VWZI01004545.1:808797-863739 GCA_013396835.1 Psilopogon haemacephalus | reverse complement strand
TTTTTTTTGGGTTTTTTTGTTTGTTAGTTGGTTTGGGTTTTTTACCACATGGATTCTAGTATCTATGAAGTTGTGAGGTCCTCTATAGCTTTTTTTCCAGCCTTCATTATCGTGCTGAGTATGTTGTAGAATTCCTGAAGCAGAAGACCTAACTTCAGGAAGGCTGCAAAGGTGCTGTGACACTTCTATAAGTCATCTGACCCTCAGAGACTGAGAGCAGGAGCTGCATCATGATATGTTCCTGTGAGCCTGGCAAATAGACTGACAGCTAGGACATCTCTCTGGCAGCAGTGTACTGTCAGACAATAAGCCCTGTTCTATACCAAGGCAAATTTTGCCTTAGGTGTAGCATCAGCAACTTGGCAACACTTTAAATGAGGACTTTCCCAAACTGCAGATGAAACACGTCTATGAAAGTGACCTTAAGACTTGCAAATATGTAGGCTTTCTGTTTTCAAATACTTAATGCTTGTCTTACAAAAGGTTGAAATTATGTATAGTAAATCTCTATTGATTTCCATCTATAGAGAAGCAAAACCCTTGGAAACTAACAGAAGCTTGTTCAATCCAGACAGATTCTGCAGGCCAGAAGAGTAAATTTTAGGCAAGCAAGAGTATCTTCAACATAATGTCTAGAAATTAGTGCTGTTATGCTTCATCATGTTGAGAAGGTGGTGTTGGAACTGAAGGGAATTGTGTGCAAGAATGTCTGTGTTGCAAGAAAATGTTAGCTAGAGATTTTGTGGTTTTTGTTCTTTTAAAGTGAATTCTTCCTAAAGAGTTAATAACATAATTTTAACAGCATTTTCCTAAGTACCAAGCTTTCTGGGCAATATTAGATCCTAAATTTGGGCTTATAGTTCATAAATGTATTTCATAAATATAGTTATGTTTTATTCATAGTGATTAAGACAGAAGAAGTGAATTAAACCAGATTAGAAAACAAATGAAAGTATTTGAGAGGACACTGAAGTGGACAAAGGTTGGAGCAAGGCAGCAATCCCCGGGTGTTTATGAAAACTGAACTGTTGCTCTAGTTTTTTGTTTCCATAATAGTTAATCCTTTGTCAGATACCTCAACAGCAATAAGGACTGAGGAAATGATGCTAAAGTTTTGTGAATCAGTTAGTGGTTCTCACAATACTACAGACTGCAGTTGGTGTACATCACCTGTATGGCGCAAAGCCAATTTGACTATCATCAGTGCAGTTTTCCTTTATATCATTTTTATCTCCTCCATTTCAGGTTGACTTTTATGCTTTAGAAATCACTCAATCTCTACCTTTCCAACCATTCTTCTGGATCAAAAGATAAATTTTGTGTGTTGTAGGTTCTGATATGGAGGTAGCTATGAGAGAAGTTGGAGCAGACATTTAGTTTCTAGAATTAATCATGTAACTTGAGTGAATACTTTAAAGAGTAATTGACTGAATTCTCTAACTTCTGACAGATGGATTTAGTTTCAGACCCTTGATGCATAAACAATACTGGTTGCATTTTCACAGACTGGATGGACTATCTGTTCTCACTGTCACACAGCAGCCCATGGAAGATGCTGTGGGAAGAGCATTAGGTGATGATACTTCCCCAGTACTCTCTGGCACATAATAATCAGTGACTTTTCTGCCTCTTGCTGCCACGAGTTTGTCTAATAATTTTTGAACCTCTGTAAAAGTTTGGCATCCTTAACTTCTCATAGTAAGAAGCCATCTACAGCGCCTTAGGAGAAAACTACTGTCTCCTTTTGTTTCTTTAAGTTGCCCATCCAATGACTCAATTTGTTTTTTCCTGTGTCTTGTATCATGAGAGGTGAGTAATTGTTTCCTATTCTACTTCTCCCTGGAGCTCACCACTTCATAGACATTTTTCGTATTTCCTCTTAGTTGTCCTTTTTTCAAGCTGAAAAGTCCTTATTCAGTTGTTCCTTAATATATAGCTGGTCATCTCTGCAGCCGTCTCTTTGTCTTTGGTCATCTCTTTGTACTTTTTCCAGCTTTCCTGTATGCTTTTTTGAGAAGAGATGAGGAATGGGGATGAAAACTGTTCTGTGTATGCAGTTTTGGTTTATATGGCAGCACAGTAGCGTTCCTGAGTTTGTTCCCAATATTTATAAGGAAGCCTGTAGGTTTCAGACCTGCACAACCTTAAGGCCTGGATACTTTCAGTGACATTACAGTTGTCAACTTTTCCTACTCCGATAGAAGGGAAGGATCCATAGGAGTGAGAATCTTGTAGCAGAGGAGAGTAGGAAATGAGAGTAATTTCCACAGTGTTGCACTGAGGTACATTGGAAGCAAAGATCTGAGGAAGCATGGGTAGGGTTCAGAGGCCTAGAAAAGGCTACTTACAGCCCGTGGGTCTTAAGCAACAGTAGTAGTGATGCTTCAGGCAAGAGGAGGCCCAGAGGATGCAACTTGGAGATGCTAATGGCTGAATTCCTTTTCCACTGGATTTTCTTACTTCTTTGTTGCTGAGGAGCTGAGAATGGAGAGTCTTTTTCTTCAATTTGTTTTGAAAGGGATGCAGCAGGTTGTTTTTGAGTAAGAATACATAGGGCTGACTGCTTCTGGCCTTGTTTGAAGCCTCCTTCTGAATATTTCAGGAGTTATGGTAATGAAGCTTGTGTGGAAAGATGCAACACACTGAAAGGAAGCTGTGGTATGTTCAAAGAGTCTAGGTTGTAGCTTTTGGTAGGATCCTGAAGCAAGGAGATTACAGTTAATTGCCTTGCCAGAACTGTGACCTATACTCCAAATCACAGCATGAAATGTAAAAACCACTAAATACCTCTTCTATCCCAGTTACTTGTACATAAGAAATACAAGAGAAGTTTGGCCTGGGAATCCAAAGGAAGTATTTGGAAAGAGTGTCTGAAAGAAGTATGACTGAGGTCAGTAGAAAGTTGAGAAGCTCAGACACTGAGGCTTTGAAGGTTTTACTAGACAGTGTCAGGACTCTGGGTCTTCTGGCATCCTGTCCTGTGTACACAGGATGCGTGAGTTGCTAAGCCATCGTAGACTCTTCAGGACACCCTGTGGTCCTGTCAGTTGGCTGCCTGCTCTTTGCAAAGCCCCTTGGCCTTGTGCAGAAGTGTGTCAGTGCTGCCATCTTGCCGAAGCTTGCAAACTTCAAAGCAAGCCAGTGAGCTCCTGTTGATATTTATCATGTTGCAGGCCACAGCTGAACTCTCACCACATAAGCCTTAGTTGTAGAAACTCCATCCTCTTTTCGAGAGGCCTTTTCTTCTCTGGGAAAGGTTTGCATTACTTGGATGATGAAAGAAATAAGCATATCCTCAGTCCTCTCTGTGTGAATTGTAAGGATTCAGCCTCATCCTACCAGTCCTTTATCTTTTATGTACTGCCTGTCTGTCTTCTATCCTAATCTCACTGCAGCGTGTGTGCTTGGTGTAAGCCTTGTATTAGTGTACTAACAAAATCTGTATAAATCCAAATATGTATCTCGTTAGAGATGGGAATTCTCTGCCTCTTCAATCAGCCACAGATATGCTCCAGTTTAGAGTTTCCCCTTTGTTCCTTTCAAGCATAATGTGACATTCACTGATGTAGTCCCAGTCTGGAATTCAGGAATCTCCTTAGCAAGAGAGTAGTTGGCACACGGCACCTCTGGCAGGTTGTTGCACTTGCTGCAGCCACAGATACCAGTGCATAGCTGGCTAAGTATTAAAGGGATTTTTATTTTTAGGAAGCAGCAGTGCCTTGTAAGCAAGTGTCCTTACATGCAGAGTGGTGAAAGTGTGATGGATCTTCTTTTCTCAGGGCTCCAGAGAATCATCATTTTGCCAGGGAAGGAGAAGTGGAGGACAGCATCTACAACAAGGTGACACGAAGTCCACTGGCACATCCCAATTATCAGCTCCATTTTGCTGTGCAGCAGCTTGAGCAGCAGAAACTTCAGTCACACCAGCTGTTGGAGAAAAGCCAAGTCCGGAACCAGGTAACCAAGAAAAAGTCCTGCCTGGGTTATAGCACTTGTGACTGAGTCTTAGGTGTGAATAACCAACCAAAACCAGTATGTATGGTACAGCTTTTGTGAAGGAAGTAGCTCTTTAAGTGGGCTGCAACAGTATTAATGTCTGCAGCATTTAATGCTGTAGTTTCCAGTGGCTTCTTCCACTGCACTGGCATCCTCCTCCATTTGGCTGTTAGCATGCTGCTGCTTGCTTTTCTGCATGAGTTCAAGGTATCCCCTTATAGTGTCTCAATTGGCCTTAGAACTGTCTATGGTCTTCATTCTTTAACTGGAGTTCTCCTTGGTCATTGTTGTATTGCAGTGTTCCTTAGGAAAGTCTTCATTTTTTTAGGGGATCCTTCACTGACTGTAGTGCCAGGTGCAAGTTTTCTCTTCAATCTTGAAAATCTTTTCCAGGTCTCCTACACATTTTGTTCTTGCTACATTTAAGATTTGGTTTCATTGCTTTACACAGCACCATCTGATGGATGCATGATGTCTTTGTTACAATGGCAAAAAGAAAAGATGGGCTAAGTGTCCACGAGCTAGAGGAAATGTAAAAAAAAAAAAAAAGTTTGCATTATTGTTGTTCTGGATGATGCCTAGATGCCATGGGTGGACCGCTGTGTCTGGAACAGTATTTATATCCTGTCTGGGGAATCTTCCAAGGTTACAATGAGTTCACAAGAGCCCTTATTATTACCTTTTTTTGTTGTTAGAGAGAGAGAGGTGTGTTCATTCTTCTGAGTGATACACACAAAAGACTTCCCAGCTAAGGGGAAAGAAATCTTTGGGTGAACAAATCTTCACTCAGAAGAAATTGGTCTCCATTAGGAAGAATCTATTTCCTGGGCAGTTTGGCAGGATTTGATTCCAACAAAACCATAAACAGAACTAACACAAAGAGGTCTAAACACCCACTCTCGCTCCTGTGAGGCAGATGAGTCACTAGTCAGGGTTCTTAAAAATAGGTTCCAGGCAAATTGCCCTCATACTTTTCTGGGAGCATCTTGAAGGAGAGGCCATTCTGCTTTTGTTCCTTGAACTTCTTTCAAGGCCCTCACTTAGCCATTCACTTTCTGTCCCTAAGTTCCCTCACCTACAGTCTTCTTGCTCCCCGTCTGAGCAGGAGGTCTTCCTTTCATCTCCATCCAAGTGGCTCTGAGTGGGCAGCTGTGGCTGCTCTTGAGCTCAGGAAAGGGCTGTAAGCTGCCTTGTGCCTGCAAGGAGGCTGAAGCTGGCCATGGGGCTTGGCTGAGCCCTCTTCTAATTGCTGACATTGAGCTGATGTTATTCTTGGCCTGGAGCAGAGTCATTACTCAGGAGTTTCTGCTAAAGTGATTCTTTGTTAAACCTCCTCTCAACCCCCACAACGTCCCCCTCCTTTCTCTCCCTCCTCTTCTGAGCCAAGCAGTTCGGAGTTGCAGTATAGAGGCCATTGCCATGCCGCAGGGCTCAGGCTGTGCTGAAGTTGCCATTAATGAAGAAAGGTATTTGCTGAACATGGGGGCTTTCAGACTCTCTGTAGTGAAAACCACATCTTAATAGAATGATTGTTTCTTGAACACTTCCTGTCACACTAGACATTACATGGAGCCAAACAGACCTTCACTTCCAGTCACAGTTTCACTGATCCTTTGACACCCCTCCCAGTTACTGCACTACCCTCATCTTCATCTCTCTGTCCCCTGCTCCCTCTCTAGTTTCTTGTCACTGACTTGTTCTGTCAGACTTCAGTTCTTTGACTTGGACTTTCCAAGAACTGCCTTCTCCTTTCTACTGCTTACGTATACATTGCCCTACATCTTCCTATTCACACTGCTTTGACTTTCATCCCACCTTTTCCTGCTGGCCATTGCTGCCCATAGCTTATCCTAGCCTCCGTGGTTTGAGCATGTTTCCTAGTCAGTGCCACATAAGCCACCTATTTCCTGTTGCCTGCTCTTTCTCTTCTGTTCCTTCCCACATAGTGAGATCTACTTTATCCTTTGTTTTATTGCCTGCTATATTTAAGTTCCCTAACCTCTCAACAGAAGAAAAATATCCTCAAAATTGAAAGGCCTGTCACTTGAATGTCTCAAGGAATGCATTTGGGGTATCTCCAAGCCTGTGCCTACTTGTTGAAGTTCTCGTTATGTCTGGAAGGTAAAGCAGCCATTTATCAGTAACTGAAGTGAATTTATTAGTGTGTCTCAAGGCACACCCTAAATATGGCATGACCATACAATATAATTAGATTCCACTCTTTCCTTCTGTCTGTGATAAATGGATTAGTCACATGTATGGATAAGGTGTGAACAAGCAGCAGAAGCACCATCATAAGTAACAGCAGCAAATGCTTCTGCTGGTACATTGGCCAGTTTGATGTGGTGGAGGTGTGATGGATGCATCGGAAAGCATGGAAGTTCCTAGTTAAACATATGTGTAATCAGAATACTCCCATCTGCTGTAACAGTGGATCTATCTTATCATGAAGGGTTATTGCAAACTTCTTTGTTGCTTGAGTACTTTCCAGACGCTTCAGAATGATGATTTCTTCTCCAGCCATTTAACATTTGGCAGAGTAGTAAATGCAGTGTAGGTGGAGGAAGAGGATAATTACCAAAAACATTCACTCTTTGTATATAGAAGTGAGTTCGCACAGTGTAGTATGGTGGAAATAGATCTCTGATGCCAGAATAGGTACTTTGTTCCCAGGGCAGAAAGAAAAACACTGGATTGACCAGTTGAGAATCTCACAAAGGGATGGAGTGATGGAGCCTAGGAACAGAGACAATGCAGAGCCTGAGGAAAGACAAACAGGAAAAGGGCAGAGTTTGAAAGTGGAGACAAGAAACTTAAATCTGATATAAACAAAATCAAGCAACAAGAATTACAAAATCAACTGAAAAGACAAGAAAAGCTGGCTTATAGCAGTGTTCAAAGTGTTTAAAGGAGATTTCATGTGACACGTTATGACCCAGACGTTATTATCACTGCTGCAGTTGGCAAGGCAGTTAATATACCATCATTGTTTATTCTCTAATTGTTTCCTGTACTGGAAAGATGCCATTAGTTGTTAGGGAGGTTCCTCCTTCTGTGTGTGGCTATGTTCTGTCTGCTTAGCCTAGCATCTGCTGGGTTTAGAATTTTATGCCAAACATTTCACATGGCGGGGGTGGGGGGGAAAGCTAAATTAAACGAAGAAAAGTAGTCATATAGGAGAAAGGTCCCCATCAGTCCTGCTTGTATCAAAAAAGGCCATGTTAAACAAGATAGAAATTGTATTAACTGACCACACAAGTCATAACGATCATCTTCAATCAGACGTTTCAGTGGATTTTTGCTATTAAAACCTTGGGCTAAGTTAAGCTTTGCTAGTTCCCCTCTTAATCATTTAGAAATCATGTGTTCTCTGAAATAGCCCTCATTTTATGAAGTTCAGCAAAGGTTTTTTTCCTTTAATGTACTGGCTTTCTTCTGAATTCCCTACAGTTTATTTAGATCTAGCTGGGAATGTGGACTATTCAGAATAATATTCCTAGTACTCCTAGAACTACATTGTTCCTGCCTGAGGACATAGGGCCTCTTTGAATGTGGCCTTAAACATCATTAAACTGTTCTCTAAACTATTACATATTGGACTGCTGTCAGATTTGCAGCTTCTCTTCCCTTTCAGTCTCTTGTTCGTTCTTGTTTTGCAGCTTTCTCTCTCAGATTGTTTTCCCACTAAATGTACTAACTAGCCTTGGTTTTTTTTTTCCTATTTGAGTCTTGTGATACTGATGAGTCAAAGTCTCAGCCTTAAGAAAAGCAGGACAACTGTTCTGAAAGCAGTAGTCTTTGCTGATTTATACCATCTGAAATTATGTCCCCTTGTTTCTGATCCTGTTGCTATTATTAGAATTATGATAAGGCCCAGATGTATAAAGTATCTTTCCAATACAGTAATGTGGCCCAATCTTTGCCCCAAAGATTTCCAATACCAAAAGACAGACAAAGGTGACACCAGGTCAACTTGTTTTAGTAAATAGTAAGTGTAGAGTGTAAAGGAAGGCATGCTTTAGGACAGTTTCTGTATACCTTGAGTTTGCTGCTGTTCTTTAAACTTCTTGGTGACCCCAAGATGCTGATCTTACTGCAATTTAACACTGTTGAGCTTTTATTTCCACTCTGTAAATTTTCAGTTCAACAGACTGTTGCATCCAAACTGATTTAACTGAATGCTTTGATATATGTTAAAAAGAATCTTTACTAAACAGTTTGTATGACCCCAGAAGTCTTCCAGGCCTTTTAATTCTCTGTATCTTTGCAGCATCATCTGAAATGCAGTTGGTTTTCTACAAGCTAACTTAAACCCATTGTTTGCTGCACATAAACATCTCTGTCTTCCAGCATTGGTGGTTTGGATCTGGTTGCATGGATCTTTATGCAGTACGTGTGTGTCTATGTGCATGTACATCTGTCAGTTCTCACATGCTGCTGAATATGAAAACTCAGACATTTTCAGACTTGCTGATCCAGGTGAAACTGAAGGATAGAAATCTCAAAGTTATGTTTCATATAAATTTTATAAAAAATAAAGATATATGTATATGTCTAGAAAAGGCATTCAACTACTGTTCCCATTAAGGCTAAGGCTACAGCATAAGATTACTCCATGGGTCCCAGACCCATGAGGAAAGGCTCAGTTTGGGTCACGCTTTATATTAGATACTGTAAGATTCAGCCCCAAGACAGATTAAAAGGAAATGAGCTTCATTACCTCCTCTGGTCACAGAGCAAACATGTTTTTGCATGCAACATTTGCTCTGTTACTGTTAGGGATGGGTGTTAGATACAGGGATGGTAACTGCCAGGAACATAATTTTTGTTTTTGAAGATCATTAACATATCTGCTTTCCTTCAAAATGCTACAGTGCCTCCTTATTTTAATTGTGAGCAGCTTAAGCTCAGCTGCTACTACCAGCTACTACTACTCTGCTACTACTCTAGATGTGCGTGGTCGTTACTGACAAGCTGTACATGCTGAGATTTTCTAATTTAAAATTTTATTTTTGTATAGACCACACTTCATATATTGTGTTCATGTGTAGATGTGGAAGCAAGGACAGGTGTGATCTAATGAGGCAAATAGGGAATTACAAATCAGAATCATCTTTGAGCTCTCAACCTAGCTTTTCATAAGTGCTTCAGTCTGTGGCTTAGGGAAGATTACTTTCACTGTCAGTGCTAACATTCTTCATGTGCAAGACAAGGTTAATGCTGTTCTGCCTCCCCAAATTATTATGTACATGAATTAACTCACTTATGCTTTATGTGATTTTTCTAGCTAAAAAGTCTCATCATGTTCTAAGTGGTTTTCAGATTTGTAGCCCTAAGAACTTGTCAGGGAAGCAGGTGTGTTCTCAATATCCAGTTAAGGTGGTAGGCTGGGAAGAGCGGTTCAAAGTTTTTTGTTTGCAGCATCAGCAGTTTAGGGTGCTACCTGCCTCAGGGCTGTTTCTGTCAAGCGTCTTGTCTAGGCTTCTGCTCTCCCTAGACCCTGTGCCTTCACAATCCTGAGTTATGAGGTCTTATTTTCTTGGACATGCTGAAATCTCTTCCCAACCCTTTCTTTGTGTGGTCAGGCTCTGCTCCTTCCAGCTGCCCTTTTTATTTGCACAGTAGCTTCTCCTGGTTTCCTGTCTTGTCCCTATGGAGTTCACAGCAGGACAGCATGCTTTGTAGCTGAATCCAGAAGCTGTGGTCCATGTCAGCTTCCAGTACCACCATCCTTGCTTGGAAGGAAGCCAGAATCTCAAAACAGCGTGGAGACAAAGTCCTTTTTGGAAGTCCATTACCCCCAAGAAAATATCTGACCTTTCCTTAGGCAGGTCTCAACCCAACTCTTGCGGGTCAGACTTCGTTAGACCTTACACGCTTCCTCTTTCTTCACAGTTGTGGACCTCCTTGCCCATGAATGTTACCATGGGCAAGGGGTTAGGACTGTATGCTTTGTGGATTCCAGGATCTTAGTGATCATAGTGACAAGAAAGAGCTTACAGGAAATATGCATGGTATCAAACAGGGCACAATGAAATGTCATGCCTGAATAAGAAGGGGATGCAGGAACTTGAGGGTCTCCATCCCAACCCTGTGATATGGCAGACTCTTAAGATGCAGGAGACTAAACTAGCAGGAGACTGTTTATTTTGCTGTGGGCAGATGGGGTGTGACTGCTGTTTTCCAGACTTATGCACTGGTACCAGCTACTTATTCAAAATTTGAAAGCTGTGATCAAGGTAGAGCCTCAGGGAAGGGAGAGGTTAAGAAGGATTTGGGAGCTCAAGGGCATCTTGTCATTGAGCTCTAGTTAGGAAACAGGACTGTTTTGGCTCCTGTGCTTCCTTTTCTCCCTAGAGCTCTGCCTGTCAGAAACGCCTTCCCACACACCACAGCCCTGCCATTTGCCAGAGAATTGCGGGGGAGAGGGGCTTTTCCTGTCTGTGTGCTGAGACTCAGCCAGGCCTCAGACTGTGGTTTTCTCTGGAGCCTGAGGCCCGTTTGCTATGACTTTGTGTGTTTTTCACCAGAGAAGAAACTGAGGACAAATGCAGTGAAGGGCTCTGCTCCCAGGGTCATGCTGAGGTGACTGGCGAGTGCTCAGCTATTCTCTTCATCTCCTGCCACTCACCTCTAGCTTTCAAACCTCATGGTTATGGTATTGCCTCCTTGCCCTGGGAATCTGAATGACTTTGAGGAAAGACAAGGCAGAACTCCCAGCAGGTTGCTTCTTTTTGAAAAGAGTGAAGCAGTTTGCAGAGCTCCAGTAGAGAACCATTCCCTGCTCCTTACTTTGCTGGTACACACTGCTCAGTGCTCCGGTGTCACATAGCATGCAGGTTATTTTGCCCCATGAGACGAATCTGCAACATTCTTACTCTACCACCTATAGGAACTGAAATATTTTTTTTTTCCCTGGTGTTACTAGAGATTTCATTTTTGTCAGCAGCTGACCTCAGGTCTCTTTTTCAGAGAAAGTACCTTATAGCCTTTCTGTCATGTGAAGCATCTATGAGGTTACACTGAAGAACTGGCAGTGTAACATCTTCCCTATAACCTTTTTGGTTCCTAGAACAGTCTCAATTCCACCTTCCACACAGAGAGAATGTTTGCAAGATAAATGCAGAAAGTCAGTGAAAGCAATAAAAACTTTACTTCTCAAGATTAGACTGAAGCCCTTTTATTTTTTAATCCAGAATAGTATTGCTTTGTGGCAGCAATGAGCTTGTCTGCCTTCCTAGGAGTAAGTCCCAGCTTCCAGTTCAGCTTACACCCCAGAATTTTCCCATTCCCAGATGGTGTCCCTGCCTATGGCAGGGGGTTGGAATTGGATGATCTTTGAGGTCCCTTCCAACCTAAAACATTCTATGATTCTAAAAATGTAGCTCTAAGAACTTCTTTACTGACTTGACCACTTAACTCTTTCTTTTTGTGTGTGGGACTGTCCCTGGAGCCTTGGATTTGCCTTCACCAGGCAGATATTATGCCTTAAAAAGGCATCACCTACATCTCTCAGCTTTCTCAGCAATATTCAGTGAGCTGTCACCAATTACTATGGTATTTTTGTTTGCTTTATTTTTTTAACCAGGCTCTCTTTGCCAACTACTCACAGTCCTGCACCAGCCGTATATCTGTGCCAGCTGGCTGTGATGCCCGCAAGACATCAAGTGCCACTTCTAGTATCCAGAAGACAGCCAGTTTGCACAAAGTGATGCCATCCCAGAGTACGCCTTCTCATCTGGTTCCAAAGCCTCCAGCAAACCACAGGCAGGCAGTGGTCAGAAAGGCTTCAGCCCAGAGGATTTCCAAGTAAGTTTTATCTCTTCTGGTCTACATCAGGGAGTTGGCACTGGTTCTGCCACAAGGAATATCGAAGATGACCCTGTCTAGATGTGATTGTGACCTAGAACCATTTGGCTATGCTGTCCAAGGTAAATCTCAGAGTAACCTGAGCTGTACGGACTGAGAGAGGAGTGCACTGTGGTGTGGTTTTGTGTTTCACAGTGGTAAGGTGAGTAGATAAACATCATGGAAACAGAAGGACATAGGAACTGTTAGATTGAATCAGAGACATATCTGATCTAGAGTGGTATTCAGTTACCTAAATACAGGTTGGTAGTGGCATTTTAGATGCCAAGAGCTATTCCACCTGACCTTCGGCTGCTGTTCCAGATGAGCCCAGGTTTTCTGTACATCCTGGGTTGTATCAGCTATTCCCATCCAGATGTCTCAAATAGTCTGAGAGCACCAAGTATGGTCCCCAATATCTATGTTTAGGCACTTGAGACACTCCCTCTATGGCTGAAGTTTGATGCGGGTTAAGATCTGGTAGGTACAATTAAAAAAAATATCTGATTAATTAAAAAAAACCAAAACCCCACAAACAAACACATGAAAAAGAAAACCAACAACAAGAAAGAAAGAAACAAAAAAATCCCCACCAAACCCAAATATCTTGAGTAAGATAATCTGCCTTTACTCAAGTTTCCCCATAATTTAACACACAAAGGTTGACTCATACCTTCAAGCACTTAATAGAGTTATTTTACGTTTTATTTATTTATTGATTTATATTGTGCCTAATATAACTATAGCTTTCCTCGTTATCTGTAGAAATCCTTCTAACTTCTATTAAACTTCTAGTTATATAGTGCTTGCCATGCTAATGTAGAGAGTTTCAATATGTGTTATCTTTAAAAACAAAACAAATTCACCATGAAATACTGCTTACTGATTGTAGATTTCCTTCACTTACATTTTGTGGTGTCTTCTCTTATGTGCGTTATGAAGTTGGACTTGATGATCTCGGAGGTCTTTTCCAAGCTGATTAATTCTGTAATTATGAGAGAATGTGAGGAAGAATTCTGGTTTTTCTTCTTATCCTTTACCTTTCTTGATAGCTTGTTCAGCTCTCTGTTTATCTTGTCTTAAAGGACAGAGCTGCTTTAGACTAAATCCTTCATCAAGTGTTTCATCATACCCTCAGGCTTGTTTCATTGTTGAATACTAAAGGGCAAAAATTTCCTTCGTAATTTCCTCTTTTATACCTTACAGCCAGAAGTGTTGTAAAGCTTTCAGAGCAGAGGCATGTGAGGTTTCCTGATTTTGTTTCCTTCTTGTTTTAAAGAGAGAAGTTCTGATAAAAGATTACTGATGAAAGACACCTTATGAAGATGCTAGGGCACTATTAGTGTGTGTGGATCAAATTTGGAATTGCAAGGTGTGTTTCAGGAGCTTGAACAGAACTGTTTTGGGGAAGCTTGTATATTTTCTGCCTGCACTCTTGCTGTCTTAACAGATAGCACACTGAATTAATCCCCTAAAATTATTTTAAAAGAAAATAAGATGTTAGTAGACTTTGTCAGCTCAGTAAATGCAGATGTGAACATCAGGTCTGACAGGTATATGCTGGTGAGTCTGTTATCTGATTTCTTTTATGTTGAGTAGCTCATGTTAGCACAGGTGAGAGGCTCTGTAAGCTGGTTTCTCTGCTGGGCAGCAGGGATGTGTACTTGAAGATGCCGGTGTGCTGTGCTCACTTCTTGGCAGAGGAAATGTTTATCCTTGTGAGATGGAATTGCAGCTTCTTGGACAGACTTTACTTTGCTGCATTTTTGTGGTTTCTGCTCTGTGACAGGCAGGAGTGTGGGAAAACCGGAAAAAGTTCAGTACCAAAAATGCACAGAGGGGGAAAAAAAGCAAAAGATTCCTTCAGAATTTCAGAAAACTAATCCAAGTATTGAAGGCTGCAAGGAGCCACTCCGGAAATACTTTCCAAGTTGCCTCTCAGTCTCCAGCACGAGTTTCCAAACCCATTCTTGCCATTCATGGGATCTTGCAGTAACATTTTTGTCAAATACACAGAAAACATCAGTGCCCAGCTATATTTCCAGCATACTGAGAGCCAATTGTTTGAAAACTGCTATGTCTCAATCTAATTTAATCCAGTCATTGTTGTCAGGAAAAGACCAGAGCATGTATCCACAGAGGAGAGTGAACAGAGAGATGCTTCTGTGTTAAAGAAATACAGATTACAGAAGGAAAAGATGTCTTGCGTGCTCTAGCTTGTTCTTTGCAGTCCCTGGTTATTTTGTGCAAACCCTATATAGCACAGACCCTATATAGCCTGCTTTCAAAAAATTCCAGTGGCAGAAGCCCCACCATGTGCTACAGGAGATTACTTGAAAACCTAGACAAATTTGTTGTCAGAAAGTCTTTCCTTATGTGCAATCTGAATTTTTTCTTTGTTTCATCCTGTTGTACTTCGTTCCTCCTTTCTGAACCACCCTAAACATGTCCCTGTGCAAATACTTTCCATCTTTCCATTTTTTGAATATGCTTCAACTTCTTGGAGTTTCCTAATGTTACTTAGACTTGTTGAGGTTTTGTTAACCTCCAGTAGTAGTTCTACTTGCCAAGTCCTTATCTGTCTTGAGTTTAATATATTTTCTTCAATTTGTTGGAGTGCTTGCATTGTGGCATCCAGAGCTATACCTTTCCAGTGTGGGACTTCCATATCCTTAGATTATAATATGGCAAATATCCCTCTCCATAACATCTAATCTAATTTTGGCTTTTTGACTGCTTCATTTCTCTGTCAGATAATTTTTGATTTGCTACCTACTCTCACTCCTTAATACTTGTTGGCTGTTTTTCTGATCTTTTCCCTCAGAGAAGGTCTCAGTGCTATATATTATTTTCACAAGAGTCACTGAAACTAATCCCATTCTGTTGTTAAAGTTCTTGTCTTTTTTTCCTTTCTCTTTTTTTTTTTTTGTTTTCACTTGTATGTTTCAGTAGGACAGGCCTTGTTTTTGCCTGCTGTTGCACTGCCTGACTTCTGTTTAACATCTTAATAAAGATGATCTTTTTAATGTTGTTTGTAGAATTTCTCCAGAGACTGGACTGTGAAGACAAACTAAAATCAACTTTGTCTCTTTGACCTGTCTTCCTTGCATGCATTATCAATATCCTCCAAGCCAGCACACGTGGCTTCCAGAAGACTGTAAAAAGAGTAAGAAGTAGAAAACTCAATTACAAACAGAGGGAGATGCTGAAGATGAACATTAGTAATTCAGAAACTATCTAGTAACTTGGACACTTTCTCAGTTAAGGCATAAGGGAACGAAGTAATGGAGCAGTCAGCCAATTCAGTCTCGTCTTCTCGGTTCCTGGCCTTTCTTATTTCTCAGTCTCTCAAGTTGTAAAAGGTGGTAAGTTGACTTAGTCATGGATTGTGTCCAAAGTAGATTCCTCATTTAAGCGAACAGAGTGGGAAAACTGAGGTTCATATTGAAGTGTGGAAAATGATTGGGGGAAATGCAGTTCTATGCTGAAATGTAGCCTGATAAAATGGTCTCCTGAGTTTCCATCATTTTGATTAAATATGCTTATATCACGAGAGGAAAGATAGTTTTTGAATAGCTAACATGACAAGCTCGTCTTTCCTTCCAAGAGTCAGGCTGGGCTCTTTCCACTGCACGTGTTGCTGCTGCTATTGGCAGGTCTGTGAACCATGAAGAGTGCTGCTGATAGTGGGAAGCAACGTTCTGAGACATAGATCACAGATACAGCATTCATAAACCGTGGAATGAAGCAGATGTCCTTGGAAGCAGCATTTGGTGTATCAAATCTTCACGTTACAGATGACAGCATGCAAAGAAGAAAAATATATTAGCTCAACCGTCAGAACCCAGAATGAACTAGTACAGGTGGCAGACAGAAAATCTTTCTCACTTGGGGAATGTCTAAGTCACAATAAATATCAATTTCTCTGTGACCATTCCTATAGTAAATTTCCAGAAACCTGCTTTATAATTATAACAGCATCAAGTAGAACAAGGTGCTGAACAGCCTGTGAACAGAGCTGTCAGTCTAAGATATGATCTCAGAAAAAGTCAGCTGTCAATGGTAGACCCTCTGTATATAAAGAGTGGAAATGCCAGGCTGAGAAAAGGAGCATGTAGCTTAAGGTGTTATTGGGGAAAGAAAGAACACAAGATCACAGAGTTTACCAGCGATAGACTGGAAGACCACAAACTACTGGAGATGTTGATCAGCATGGCATAATTTCTTGTACTGAACCTCAGTGTAAATGTCATGCCTAGCAACACTCTTCAGGAAGTCCTACAAAACAGATACTGCCTTTAAGTCCCAGCATAGGACAAAATCTTTCTACCTTGCTTATTCTTTCGTATATTTGCTTTACATGGTGTTAGCAGCAGAAAAAACGAAGTTCTGCTCTATTGTAACTAGTGCAGAAATAGGGTAGAGGTGATGCCTTTCTCCAGGGTTCAGGAAATCTGTCCCATGGCAGGGTGGAGTCCTGATTGCAGTTGGATATGGCAGTAGCCAGCTGTCCTAGAACAGGCTGGCCAAACCTGGCAAATGTCCCAAAAGCAGAATGATGGCCACGGAGCAAACCCTATAAAACACCACGGTCCTGATTTGTATCCTGCCTTGCCCATGTGTGCTCATTCATGAAGTGTAAGAGAGCTGAGTACATCACACATACAAATTGAGTGCCCACTGAAAAGAAGACAGGCAGCAGGAGAGCAACGTAAGCATGTAACTTACTGGAACCCCTTTCACTTTTTTGCTACTGCTGTACTGCAGCACACTTGTTTTTTTAGCTCCTGAGCATCTGGGTTAATCAGGCTGCCTGACCCCTAGACATTTTTGGCAGCAAAAGCAGTGCATCTGAGAGACATGCCTTGATTTAACACCCTGACACAGCTGGGCTCACTAGGTCTGTAGCTCTTAGCCCTTGGCTAGCCTCAGATCATACACACAGATACACATGCAGAGAGACCCTGTCCAAGAGCAACAATGAGGAACAAGCCTCCCTGGCTCTGGGTCTTCACATCTGTTGCTGTCCTCTTGTCAAACCTGGGCTTTTTGTGATGAGAATTTGTTAGTGTCCATTCTGTCCATCTCAGACTATTAGATTTGTGTACAGCATGCCAGGAATAGGTTGTTAAAACAGAGGTTTAAAATGTAGTCAAGAAAGCTTTTTTTTTTTTTTTTTTTTTTGGTCACCTGTGAGACAAGAGCATTCTCCAAGATTAGAGTACAGGGCTGGGCATCGTAGGTGGTTTAGTGCCTAAATGAAGTCAGCCAGCATCAGTTCCAAGGAGGGGTTATCTGTACAAGAGATAGGAAAGAGGAATGACAGATATTTAAGTAGAGAGGACAGTGGTTTTGTTAATGTTGAAGAAGAAGAAATGGAAATGTAACAATGGATTGCAGTGGAGAAGTGGAGCAAAACACACGCAGATGTTAAGAGCAAGAAACTGAGAAAGGCAGTAGGGTTTCAGCCAACTCAAAGAGGAAGAAAGGGAAAAGGGATTAATTCAGTCTTAGCAGTGAATACATTCTGGCTTTGGAACTTCCATCAGGACATCAGAGATAGCTTGAGGGGTGGACTTGGCATGGTGGAGAACAGTGACCCAGGAGCAGATCTCAGAATGAGCACTGTGGAGGTGGCAGTTGAAACTGGAGGAATTGAGGTGCAATTTGAGCAGGCAGAAGAGGAGGAGGAGAAGTCTGTAGGGAGAAAAAGATTCTCTAAACATAAACCCCACTTTAACTTAGAGTACCTGTTCCCTGTTTTGGCTGTGGTTGTTGTAGTGCTTACTGGCATTTTCAACCATTAGTCTTGCATTCTATGTACAGAAGGTTGAGCTGGATTTGGCTCTCAGATTTGCTGTGTTAACAAAGTGGACAAGCTATTTATGAGCATGTAATATCTATGTGAGAAGCATAAAGGTCCATCTGGATTTTCAGCTCCCAGAAAGACTGCAGTATCAGCAGTAGAAGAAGCCACAAGTACAGATCCAAAATTCTCTTCAAGAGGCAATAAACATAAGAAACAGACATCTCATTTGATGATAGCATTTCAAATTATGGCTGACTGAAGTAAGAGGTTGTATTTTGCAAAAGTAATGCCTCCATCCTTCTCCCTTCCTGTATGAACTCCCAATTTATTCAACTAAAATCCATCTGAGGTTAAATACAGGAGTCCATCACTGATGTTTTACTTGCCAGGAGCACCTGGATTACTGACAGCTTACTGACTTTGAAATCAGAAAGCAAAAGGTTTCAGACAAAACTGTACAAACTACACATGTGTACCTGGGTCTGTTAGTCATCAGAGCATCACATGGGGATTAGAGATTACAGTGCTCTGCTGGGGAAGAGCTCGCAGTACCTGTGTAACATCACAGAGCTAAATGAGTAAAGAAGGACTCTGGCAGAGAGACAGTGTACATGCAGAGGTCTGTAGCGATCAGAAGAGAATTGGGCAGGAAGGAAGGCAAGGAGGGAGAAGGGAAGAGAGGACAAACAAGGAACAGGTGGATTGATTGTACAGACTTTAAGGACAGGATAGCTCATTGCAGCTGTATAGCTTGTCCTGGCTTTGTGAGTAGACCCATTTTTAATGTCAGAGGGCATGGTCTCATTTTCATAATGAATACTTCTGACAGTTAAAGGAAGTGCAATAACTCAAATGCTGAGATAAATGCTAGAGGATTTGCTTGAAGTGTCTGTTTGAAGACTAGCACTGGATGACTGAAGTTAAATGCATTCTGTGAGTCTTGGGTTTCCAAGACAAGTGAGAAATCTTGCCTAAATGAGCTGCCTTTCCTGATACAAGGACTTTTGAATGTAGCATGTGTTTCTCAGTCTGTGCATTTCTTTTTCTAAAGTTGCTTAGTTGCCTTACTTCAAAATCACTGGAATAAATTGACTACAGCCTTAGTAGTTGAGTTGTGCTTTAGTGGTCCAGTACCATTTACTGTCTTCTTCATCCACCATAATTAGCTAGCAAGGCACATGGGACAATTGTTTTAGGCATGTGGAAGTCTTGTGGTGGATTGAGTGTTCACCTGTTTTGCTCTGCTTTTTTGGAGTCAGTTGCTGGCACTGCCTCTTCCTACGGTGTTCAGGCACAGTTTCATAATCCCAATGAGATTATGGCAACTAGGAAAACATTCATTTTTTTGTTTGAAGGTTTTATTTTTCCTTGGTGTCTTCTTTCTTCTCTCTGATTGAATGTTTTTACCCCTTAGGCTGACCTCCACTGAAAGGCAGCTGAGCAGATTACAGAACAACCTTCACAGTGCTACATCCTGTGATCCAGGGACAAATTCCACAGGTGAGTGCTAGTGCTAAAGACCAGGAAAGTGAGAGTGGGCATGCTGGGATGCTTTTATCTTTCTCAAAAAATTGGCAAGGAAAAGCTTTCTCAGCAAGAAGAAGAAACACAGCTGCCTATCCTCCATGTAGCAGTTCCTAGGTAACAATCTGGGTTCAGCTGTGCAGGGAATGTATTCCTCCTGGGATTAAAAAGGCTAAACGGAAGGGAGCAAAGGCTGACTTTCGTAGAGTTGGAAGAGGAAGATCCCTAAAAATATGGCTGGGAAAAAAGAACTTGGCTGAAATGGCTCCTCTTTGCTTTAGAGTTTGGCTCAAAGATGCTCTGTTGTTTGAGCTTGGCCTGTAATAAAGGGTCAGGACATTCTTTACATTTTTCTTCAGTCTTGCAGAAAAGCTCCTAGGTTCGGAAAGGACGTAGTTGAGACTTGTGAATCAGCTGTATAGCGAAGTCAGTCATCGGAGGTGAAAGTTATCAAAGAAAAAATCAGTGACGTTGTGCTAGAGTAAAATCTTCCTTGTTCCCTAGTAGTTAATGAAGTGAAACAGGTTTATCTGATGTTAAGGTTTCAGTAAATGAAGATTCATTTTTCATTGGTGCAAACCTATGAGGAGGTAGAATGTAGTCATGATGAGCCTGTATTACCCATGAGCAATAGTAATTTCTGATGGTGCGGGAGCAGACTCTATGGTTAAATTATGCTCTAGAGTGCTTTAAAAAATTTCTGGTTCTGACCTTTTGTTTTGTTGTAAAAAACCTGAAAACATACCTTGAGTGAAAATCCTTGTTTTCACAGACTGAAAGAAATCTGTGGAGGGTTGAACTACCCAATTAATCTCTTCAATATTTAGCTCTGAAACTTAAAGTTGACATTTCCATTATTAATGTCAGTGATGTTATTGCTGATCCTCTAGCACATTTAGTTAATGCACTTATTGTGTGATTCCAGACTATATCTCACACTTTGCCACCTGCCAAAAGCTGCAGTTAACCTACCAGAAATTTTATAAGGTGAATAGCCATAGTCAATGAAAAACATCCAACAGCATGTTGGAATGTGACCAGTGTAGGAATGGAGTACCATAGGATTTTCAAAATAAATACAGTATGTCAACACTGTGTTTTATATACAGTTGAGACAAAAGTTCTGGTCTGCTGCATAGTCTGAGCTGTGTTTTTAGTACAATATGTAAAGCAAAGATACACAAATTTACAGGGCAATGTAAAAATGGAATTCTCAATATATTGACCCAACTGGTCGAACTTACCTGAAAGTGTTTGTGTACTGAATTTTGATGCCTTTTCCACAGTTTTAACAGCACTCTCACAATTGTCTCCCTATAATTTTAACATCTGCAAGAGATTCTCTCTCTGTCCCCTCTGGGTGCTATTGTTGTTATGTGTGTCTGTGGTAACTTTAGGTAGCATTTTTCTGTCCTTCCCTATTTCTGTGAATATTTATGCAGAGCATGCATGAGAATTGTTGATAATATTAATAATGAAAGGCAACAGTCAGAGCTTCAGGAGCAATATAGACTAGATAACAGCTACAAAGTTCCCTTTCTGGCAACATTCAATGCATTAAGGACTGAGAACTTCAGTTTGTTTCCTTCTGTAGGACTAAGCTAGCTGCACTGTATTTAAACTTACCCTCTGAAGCTGAAATGAAGTGCTTAGGCTGCCGTTTAGCCGAGAGTGCAAAGGCTTGGACAAAACCCTAGTCTGGCCAAGTGGATGCTAGCATAATTATAGTGGATGGGTCACTCAGGGCTTCCTTGTCACTAGAGGAAGTGTATAGCTGCAAGAACAGTGCTAAATATTGCTGTGATTGAACTAACTAGAGAAAAATGCTTGTTCTTGGAAACTGGGGAAGGATATTTTCTCCAGCTTTGCACCAAGCCACTGGTATGTGTCAGATGCTGCTGTGCCCAGTCTGTGTGTCTCAGAAACTACTCTAGTCTTTCCTGCAGGAACAGCTGTTTTTCTTCTCCACTCTCTCCGTTGAGTGCTTATACTAGGGCCCTGATTTTCCTCATCAGCAGCTTATTTGTGGTTACTATTTCACATGTATTTAGTATCCTAGATACTAAAATGGAGACGCAAGTCATGCAACAGATTACAGAATAAATTGCAAGAATTTAAAGACAGAAGGCTGTGAAAAGTTGCAAAGGTAAAAGATGAACGAGGCAGAACTTCTGTATAAACACACAGGTATCTTCAAAAATGTCTGAGAAACTTGAAGAGTCCTTCTCTGACACTGTATCTGAAGATAGCTGTGGGACTCTGCAGGAAAGAAGTATAAATGTCAGGATTCTGAAACAAGCCACCACCATTACAATGAAAGTGTGGCAGCTTGTCATCCCTGTGGCCTCATCCTAATTTTGTGGTGAGGCAGAAGCTGTGTATGAGCTGTGTGTAAGGAAAAGATTGCAATGAGTATCTACAAACAAGAAGCTAAATCTTCAAGCTAGCATTTAGGGGCTGTACTGAGCAGTCTGCTGTCAATGTTCCTGAATGTTTAACAGGATTTATTCTATTAGAGAACTACTAAGAATTACTACCTCCAGGGAGCGTTCAAAATGCTTCTGACCTGATTTTTTTGCTGAAATTGAACACCCAGCTGTGCCAGTAGGTTGTCAGTCATTGTGAAAGTACAGCCCTTAGCACATTGGTTTGTTTCTTGCTTTTGAAAAATTTGTTACATTTTAAATTCTCTGTTACTTTGGGGTTTCTCAGAATTACTTCTGAGATTGCTTCCTGCTTCATGGGCTTCAGCAATTCAATTAGTGAAGCAAGGTGGTCATGAACCAAGAAATCAATTATCTTTTCCATGTCCTTTTCAGAATATAGCTTGCTAAGTAACAGCTAAGTTGCACAGTGATGTGGGTTGTAAGATTCAGATTGTCTTTGTGAGGCCATGTTTGATATGGTCTGTCCTTTTTTTTTTTTTTTTCTTGTGTGTATTAAAAATGTAAAATATATGGAGACATTCTGCCATACTTTGTTTTACTTTCTGTTCCTCTCTTGTGGCATTAGGTGAAAAGTGTATGAATACTTTTCTCGAGGAAGTGAAGTTGTAGGTTAAAAAGGTGTCGCTTTGCCACCAGAATGTTGAAACAGCTGGCAAGAAACACTGTGGTGGTTCAGCAGTTAACTGCACCCCCACACTTTGAAATAAACCAGGCTAGAACTCAGTCAGCTAGAAGTTAAGGAAATGAAGCTTTAGATTTACAGCTTTGCACAATATACAAGCAGATATTTACAATTTATAACAGATATTTACAGATATATCCAGTAAAAAGGTAATACAGAAACACCACACCCCTCCCAGAAATAAAAAAATACCTAAGAGGGGTTTCTAACCACCATATCACCTTCTCCCCTTCCCAATCTTACCTCAGTATCTGTCCTACATGCTAGATAAGTGAACATAGATCAGCCCAGGGGGATAAGCAGCAGGAAAGTAGTTAGAAGTTAGAAGCTAAGAAGGCAGAGAGAGAGATGAAGCAGCAGCAGCCATGGCACGAAGCAGTCTGTCTTATCTTTGTTCTGATTCTAACTTTATACCATTTCAGTAAACAAATGAGTGAAGTAGATTCAAATTTTGTTTTCCTTTCTCAGCCTGTAGTCCAATTTCTCATTCAAATTCTCCAATTAGCTCAAACCAGCACAAACACCAAGGAAGTTCTGTAGCTACATGGAAGACCTGTTAGTTAGAAATTTATTAAATTTATTATTCTTCCTCTTTGGAAACACTAACACAAAGCAGGTTTTAAAAAGACTAGAGGATGAAGGGCATTTTATAAAAATACAGATGCATAGTCCCAGACAACTTCTCTGTTCCTGAACTGGACTCTTGTTTGCAAGAGCCCAGAGATAGGAACAATCTGAAAGTGCAATTGTGGAGTGGGTGCACAAGGTGATGACTCTAACTGGTTTTGTTTGGTTTGGCTTGTAAAGGTAACAGCAACAATGAGTGAAATCTATCTTCTTGCCTTTGTGCTTCTCTCTTCTGTTTGTTGCCAACTTCTTGAGAGTTTGTAGCAGTTTTAGTTTAAAATTTTGAAAAGCCAGAATGCCTCTGGTATTCTGTTTTGCTATGGCAAAAAAATAGTGTGCTAATAACCTATATAATTACAAACAAATACGAATCCTGATTAAAACTGGGCAAGGCTGGTGATGCCTGGCTCCAGACTTGACAAGACTTTCACCTTTTCATGCTCAGACTGATTAAGAGTGATGCAGTTTTACCGTGCTAATATTTATATTACTAGTGTCTGCATGGCTTTTCCCCACTACATGTGCTGGGAGAAGAAAAAAGTGTTAGTTATTGATTAAGGGGCATAAGTTAGTAATATGCTATCTGAGTTGGACAGCAGTGGACACTGCTAAGTCTCAGATTTCTACCTAGTCTGGTTTAATGCATGAGTCCAAAATTATTTTGTGTTCTAGTTCTCTTGAGAATGCTTCATACAGAAGGCAAATGTCAAAATTCAATCTGATGCTAGGGAGGAAACTTCTTGGTGGTGTAGACTTGATTTTATTCCCTGTGATTTTCACCTCTGTATTTGAGCTCAGTTGCAGCATGATGAAGTTTACTTATGATATTCACATGGCCCCCATATCTGCATGAATGCCAAGGCATCTCTCTGAATTAAAGTATAAGGGCTTAAACCTGGATCCTGAGCTGCCAAGAGATGAAGAATACAGGGATTAATAAACTGGTTTGGATCTAACCCATGAAGAAGGCTGGCTGCCGTTCTTGGTTTTCTAGTGATTTCCTTTGTAGGTTAAGGTGGAGAGCAGTGTTTGAATGCCATCTGAACAAAGTGAATGTGCAAGCACTGTGGTCTAGAACAGAGTAATAAGTGGAACCTGCTTGCAAACTAGTGATAGTAAGGATAACTTAGTCTTTTCAAACCCAACTCTGGGTTGGGTTGGTTTTTTATTATTATCATTTTATAGGAAATCTAAAGGCAGACTGTGTATTTCTAGAGCTGTTTTTTTTTTTTTTTTTATATATCCAAGACTATTGTATGGTCCTTCATAAGAAGATCGTGTAATGTCTGGTTCTGGGAAACCTGAAATTGCAGTTAACTTTGGAGGTGATAAGATGTAACTGGCTGTTGTCTACCCACTGCTTGAGTTAACATAGTTATTGAAATGTAGTCTCTTTTCTATAAGCTTAAGGAAAGAAAATAAGAGATTCTTTCATCAGGTCTGCGGAAGTACAACCCTCAAAATTGTCAGGCACCAGCAAGGAAAAATAAACCAAAGGCAAGTAAACTCAACAGGCGTTCAAACAAGATCCATACAATCATTTTGTATTGTTTGCCAGACAAAGAAAATGCCTGGGATTTAGATATTGTTTTATCAGCCATTCTCTGAATTCTCTTGGCACATAAAGGGTGGGAATGGGATAGGATATGTAATGTTGCCACTGTGCATGGCCTGTGTCAGACTTCCAGCCATTTGCTACAGTAGGGTGGAATTCCCAGCTGCCCAACCTTGTCCAGGCTTCTGCCAGGCTCCCAGAAGGCAGCAGATTCTTGAACACCAATGCATTTATTTTTATGTTGTTACCACATTCCCAAGAGGAACCTTGGCTATGGTTTCAGCTGGTCTCACCACACTGTCCAAGTCATTCAATGGGAGCAGCTGGGAAAAGAAATCACTCAGGTTTCTGCACAGCACTTTGCTGGTACGCCTCCTCCCTCCCACTAATCCTGTTAATTCCAGTCTTCATTTGCCACCCTCCTGGTTCTCTCTTGTTGCTGTGACTGACTGCACAAGTGGTCTTGACTTTGAAAGGTGACCTGCAAATGTGCACCTCAAATAACCTCTACCTCACTGAGGCACAAGATATCTTATGACACAAAAGAGCAACTTTTGATGTCACGTTATGGCTTTATCCCAGTTCAAGAGTAGAGTAACGATAAGCTCTGCCATATAAATCCTTCCAGAACCACCTGTCTGGCTGAGAAGTTTTGGGTGGGTCACTGAAAAGGAACAACAGTGTGATAGCCAGCACCTTGCAGCAGACTTTTCCAGTGCAGCCTCTCACCCTGCATACAGCTTTTGTCAGCTGCAGTAGTAACTTTCTGTCAGCTTCTCTCTGTGGTTCTGTACCTGTGCAGAGACTGAATCAGTCCAGCCTATCGTATTTTGCAAAGAGTGGAGCGTGAGGTGAATCCTACGGTTGTGCCCCACTTCTTCAAAGGGCAGAGCCAGTTACCACAGAAGATTGGTTTCACATTCTTGGAATTATCATCTCAGAGCCATTGTTCTTTTATGCATCACAAAAACATCCTGGATCCTTTATGTCTCCCCTGCTGAATTCCAGAGTTTCATAAAAGAGGGCAAACAGGAAGGGGGAAAAGATAATTTCTTTCCCTGATATAAGTGTTGCATCTGTCCCAGGTCAGATTATGACAGACAAAGTCATAGTACTAGATGCATCAGAAGGGAAAAGAGAAAGGTAAAGAAAGGATTTCTCCATGTGCCATTTCTTGATACTCTTTAAAGGAGGAATGAACTGTTGCCCTATGAGTAGTGATGAGCAAATACAGATGGTTCTTGACATTAGCTTTAAAATAGATAGGAATTGTCAACAGGGCATGACTGTGCTGAAGTTTGTCCAGTTACCAGAAAACTCTGTGTAAGTCTCATGAAATCCCAGCAATGCTTAAGCTCTACCTAAAGCAACATTTCAGGCCCTTCTCAAATAGATGTTAAGAAGATAATGTCCAGCTTGTCCGTCACCTCTCAGGTAGAGCTGAGGGCCACTATTCACTTCTAATTAATCCATGTAATCCTTACCTTGTGGGAGCAGCCTGCCCCTCACACCTCTAGTCAACCTTTTGCCTTTCTTCTATGAAAGAAAGGAGCTTTTTCATGTTACTAGTGTTCTCATACCACTGAAGGGACATTGTGAGTCTCAGGACCTCTAGGAAAGCAGGAAAACAAGGAAAGGACAGTCTCTAGCAATTGGCTTCTCTGAGAACTAGAACTCAGTTTCAATTATTATGAGCGTTCACTTCTGATAGCCTCAAAGAAAACTCCAAAGCAGAATAAGTAATGACTTCAGGCACTTAGCATGACTGGAGGCTGAGCATTGCTTGCCCTCAGTAGTTAGGTGGTGGCAAGCTGCCTGTATTTCCTTGCAGTCTTGGGAATGTAATTCAAGATCAGGTGTGCAAAGACCAGGGGGAGGTTATAGAATATCTTGGCTACTTCTGTCTCATATCTGGCCCTTTGGCATTAAGTTACCTGTGGAGAGGATGACTTTGCCCATCCAAAATTGATTTTGTTTTGATCTGGTGTTATTTTATTGAGTCTAAAAATAGAAGCTAAAATATGTGCAAACAGGGTAAAAGGAAGATCTGAAGTTTATGAAATGAAAGGTGGGGAAGAGCCAGAGAAGAAAACCACAACAAACGAGGGAGTAGGGATCTGAATAAGAGAAATTTGAATGAAGGCTGTCAAGTACAAGGGAGCATTAGCAGTCAGGATGAGGCGCCCACCCAGTGTCTTTGTAAAATGGAGAGCAGGGAGGCTCATACTGGCTTCCACTGTTATGTCTCTACTTGTTAATGAGGCTGCTCACCACTCTTTTCATGCAGGGAGACTTCACTTGAATACAGTTGTGTGTACAGTTTGTGTCACGCGTGCCCCTCCTCCTCAAGTGAATGACTCCAAACTGCTGCTTTCCCTTGCCTGTCTGGTCCAGCAAGCCAACTTGAAATTGTGCCCAAAAGATAGGGGAAGGAAGGCTGGCCTTCTGTCTTCAGCTGTCCTGGCTTGCTACTGTCAGTCACCCATGGATATAAATAAACTCCATCTATTTATTGTCTTTCTTAATTGTACTGTGTATTATCAAGAGAACGCTGGGCATCACTCTAGGATTAGAATTTCTAGGATTATTAGATCTTTTCAAGGAGAAAGAGGGTTTCTGCTTTCAACACTAGATTGAGGAGGCTTCGCACGCTGCTTAGTTCTACCACAGGTTTGCTGTGGGTATGATTAAGTAGTCTGAACTGAGTCTAAAAGATCTCTTTGTTAGCACGGGTCCCTGACCCAGTATTGTCATTCAGCCTAGTGCCCTGTTCTGTCTCAATCCTGCAACTTGAAAGCAGACTGGATTAGATGCTGGTGCCTGACCAAGGCTGTGTACATCTGTGCTGAGATGTGGCACTTTACTTAAGTCCTGTGATTTCTTTGTGACTCAGAATCATATCCATAAAATGAAGGAAATAATTTTCTTACCCCTGTGTAACAAAAAGCATTAATGTTTTTGAGGTGCAGTCGTGGTTTTCACAACAGTATGTAAATATGTGGACAGACATACACAGACAGATAATTCAACACCTCCTGGCAGGCAGGGAAAAGAGGAATTCGTTCTGCTGTATGTGGTGATTCACTGCAATGACTCTATCACCAGGGAGAAGGCTGCTGTAAGGCATGAGGGATTTTTTCTGTCCCCACTACTCAATCAGAAACTTAACCAGTTCAACCAGAAGGAGGCGGAATGCTCAACAGCAGCTTTGAGATTATAAAACTTCATAGAATTATATCCATTAATATTTATGAAATATAAATGCACTCACAATGGGAACCTACATGTTTACTTGTAAACATGGAAATGCTCCTCTCTGTGCTGAGTCCTCAAGGCAGCTATACAAGAAAAACTCTGCAAAGTGATTTTAATTGAATTCATGAGAAAAGACAAATTGTACTGCCCGTTTCTGTAGGGAAAGGAAGGCTCAAGTCTCTTTAAAACAGGAAGATGAGCTTGAACTTGGCTGCCTGTCTCATGTGCCTTTTTTTCCTCTGATTTCAGCACATTGCCCAGGGATAGGTTTCTGGACTGGTATCCTATCTTTATAGACATGGTTGACGGTTTGGTTCCTAATTCAGGTGCCAAACATTTTGTGCGGTGACATAGCCGGCAATCTTTCTTCTAAACATCTTTCCAGATTCTCTGTGTGGTGTTTGGCTCTATGCTGGGCTTTGAGGGATAGTGTTGGGGTTTTGTTGGGGTTTTGTTTTTAATATAGAAATATTGTTAATAAACAGCTCTCAACAAACAAAACTCACTTAGCTGATGTGTTAAATATGCAGGACAAGCTTTAACTACTAGAATAGCTGTAAAATACAAATTCTCTAAAATAAACTTGATACATTTAAAAAACATTTTTTATTTTTCTTTCTATAATGCTAAGGAGTTTTAAGTAAAAGAAATGAAGATGACATTGACTTTTCCTCATAATATGCCTAAGGAGTATAATGTTCCAGTATGTAGAATTAAAATCTGTCTTTATAGTAATGGGAATACAATTATTTTTCTTTATCCCCATTTAATTTCTTTTAAAGGTCAGACTTTTCACACCTTTGTCTCTCCTGCACCAAGGTCCTCAGCATCTTTTGGAGTGGGGAAGCAGAATCCCATGCAAGCAAATGAGCAAAAGATGCAAAGAAACAAATGAAGTGTACTGATATGGGAGAAGGATTTAGAGCTACTGGAAGAGCATGTGAAGAGATGAGTCAGATGAGTCTAAGGCAGAGTGAAGAAGGTATTCTGGCATGTGAGCAGAATACCAAGAGTACTTTTTCACGCATTACTCAATTAAATTAGGTTTTGTCATACTACTCTGTGACCTCCTTTGTTACTGTAGACAAAGGGAATGTTGTAGGGAGATCTGAATATCTAGTAATGGTTGAGAATTGCAGAGCAGTGCAGCAGTTTTTTCTCACACTTCAGTTTCCCATTATTACCAAAAATCTTTGCTTTGTGTTTGGTTTTTTGTTTTTGTTTTTTTTTTTTTTTGCAGCTTCTACTCAAAGAGAAGGACTAATGCTGAACAGCAGATGAGGAATCGGGGGTATTGCTTGAAGTACAGGGCAAGGGAAAATACAGCAGTGACTTCATACTACCACACTCTCATAACACCCACGAAAGAGTGAAGAGGAGGCCCTTGTGGGAGAGCAAGCCTCAAGGAGAGTACCTGAATATCTGTGAAAGCTGGTGATGGGTGAACAACTGCCCCTGGGAGAGCTTCTGCTTCTGAGTCTTGAAATCCCTACCTTCTGTTAACTGAGATCTTTCTATAAGACAGAGGTTGTCCAGCTCATTCTTCCTAAGGTCTGAGTTTGGACATACTGAAATGGCTGAGCAAATGAGAATTGTGCATCCTAGTTTGGTAACAGCCAGGAATTCTCTGCTGTCATCCCATGGCAACAATCAGCAAAGAAAAATCTTAGAATATGTAACTGTAGACATCCATGTTCATTGCCATCTTGAATTTTGGCACAGAAACACATAGGTGATTGGTCTGAATAAAGTAATTTAATTTGTTCGGTTTGGTTATAATTTCAGTTATTAATTTGCACCCCCAAAATAGTTACTGTCATTATATTGAACAGGTTTTAAATCTGTCTTTGTGTGTCATTGTTGGATGCTTATGTTCTGTGTGGCTTATTTTCGTATTTTGATTTCTATTTGTTTAGGCTTTATAAACTCTTTTAATTGACTAATGTTTCCAGACCCAAGCTTGAACTCTAAGGTCCAGGTGGCTCCTATCAATTGTGGTAGTGGTTTGGTGAAGCACTCCAGTTAAAATTTGCCTAATGCTATGAAAATTAATTTGCTTGTGGTAGAAAACAACATCAGCAGCTGGAAAATGTATCGGAGAGACGATCCACCCATCCTTAGAATGAACAGGAAGCAGCTTCAGCTCTGGCTCTTTGTTGTGCCAGGTTAAAGGAAAACTTATTATTTTGCAACTTTTGTCATGTCAAACAGCAAGCACTATGATTGTAATTTTCAAAGGGTCCTGTTGTTTGTACCAGAGCCCTCACAGGTTGGACTCTATTAGCTTGTTTTATCTATTTTCTTGTTCCACAACTTCCATATCATTTCTAGCCTGCATAGTCAGTGTTGAGATCATTCTGGAGTGTTAGCAAGTAGTTAATAGTCAACCCAAATGGCTGAGAGAAGAAACAGTGTCAGAGGGAGAAAGTATTTTCTCTTGCAGTTACAGTGTTCATGTTTTTCTGTCATTTAAGACCAGATAAATTATGAGAAGACTAAATAATTATGTTCTTCCCCCAGTCACTTCGCTGCCACTTGCTCCTGGCATGAATTCATAGGACAGAACATGTATTTTTCTACTTCTGTTCCACTCACACATTTGACAGACATTGAACACTTCATTTGTCCAAAGTGCAGTTCTCTGACATGGCTGTTCCTTTTCTTACTTCATTGGCTTGTTTTTTATTTCCTGGACAGTCATGATCCTGATCACTTTGTGCGTTTTTTCAGCGGTGTCCTTCAAGAATCTCCACAGCGTTTGTCTGCTGCCTGTGCTGCCATCACATATCATCAGTGACCCAGAGATTTGTAAAGTCTGTGAAGTTACTTACAGATCACATCCCTTATGTCTATAATCACTGAATTCCACCAATGGATCTCCAAGATAGATGTTTCTATTGGTGCATCAAGTTGTAGGCTCATGATTAGTGAAAATTTACTTGCAGAAGTTGCTACTTCAAACTTCTGCACATCCTCAGCAGCTGTGTGCTTCAAGACTTTGGATCTGATCTGCTATGGTGTGATATTGCCTATAGCTTTGCCTGTGAGATTTAACTTCAGTAGATAACAGATTCCACTCCTTTCTTCCTCCCAGGGGATCTGAGTTATCCGTATTCTGCTGGGGCTCATGTGGAGGATCAAGCAGCTGTACGTTTTTGTGGAACTTTCATTGGTTTGTCTTCTCTAGTTTCTAGTTCAAGTCATCACAGCCACCACTGAAAACAGAGAGACTTGTGCATTTAAATCTCTATCTGCCATTTAGCATGGTAGAGGTGTTTGTCTTCAGAGGATCATTGGCAGAAATGGCATTTTTACATCTTTGGCAAACTATTAGTTAGTGCTGGCTCATTGTGAATATAACTTAATTGTTTTGTCAGCTTTGCCAGTCTCCTACCCACTTGGTTTGGGATAATGATTGTACCTGGTTATAGCCAGCATGTTTCCTGAACTTCTTTGCTTTGCATGTTAGATGTAGCCATCAGGGATCTCTAACTGTGATGACTTAGTGTATCAAATATCTTGCCTCTAAGATATTTTATAAATATTCACAGAAATGCATGTCTAAGACTCTCACTTCAAATGGATTAATTCTGTCAGCTCCAGGAGCAGTGAAGTCTTAAATTTTCTAGGGGCAGAAGATTCTTCATCTGCATCTAACAAATAAAAACGCCCCCAGGTTTCAAGACTGGTCCTTTACTTCAAGCCAAACACCTGGACCTTGAACTCCTGTTCAGCCTCAGGATATGTTAGAGGAACCAGAGCATCAATGGAAATACCAGTATTCCTTTGCCTTGGGCATCTGCTGATCGCAGCTCTGAGCACAGTCAGAGTTACCTTGGGAGGATGTGAAATAAGGAACCTGGAACAAATGCTATGATTCCAGTCTTCCTCGAACTGGAGTCCATGTATGCCTTTATGTGTGTACTGAAGGATAACATCTGTGTTTTGTCTCTTTGCAGCTCTGTCGCTTCTACGTTTGTTCCTTCTCCAAAAGGTGCTTCAGGCACAGAACTCTTTCCCACACATCTTGGAGAGAATGTGTTTCACAGGAAGAGTTTGCTAGTACAAGGGAAGAAAAGAGAATAGCAAACCATTTTGGATGTGTAGTATTTGCATGAGGGGAGTACAATTACATATGCACTCTCAAGTGGGCATTAGTTTGTTTCTGCTTTTATGATACTTATTTCCCTGTATTCATCAATGAGTTTAATCTAAAATGTCTTTGTTTACTGCGAGAAAAGAAAATCACCAATAGAAAGTCCAAAGAGGCATTCAGCATCTACTTCACTTGTGAGACTGGGTAATGTGAACAAGGGGTCATCCTCTTCTCTCCCGCTCCATGATGTTTGCATCATTTTTAGCTTAATGAGTCTGTTCCAGTGTCAGATTCAGGCTTGTTAATCTTGAAAGGAGTGAGGTACATGTTGGAGTCCTGGAGCCTGAGGTAAAGCAGAGTTTGTGCAAGCATTTTCTCCTGTTTTTAGGTGATGAGCATACACAATATAAAAGTTGAGGGGTTGTAGGTTAGCTATGTTGTACTCAATACAGAAAATTCACTTTCATGTGGTTCATCTTGGCCTTTAAAACAGCCTCACAAGTTATGTGAATGCCATCAGTAGGAAATCATATTATGACACTAAATATACCATTTAGTCTTGGATGCTAATGAGACATAGTGAAAGTTCCACTCTCAAGATCAGATATGCTTTTGGTCAGTCATGGTTGGTTGGAATTGCTCTTCATTATGATGCCTGTAAGGTTGGTATCAAGACTTACATAGACTAGCAGGAATCTCAGTACTGTGCCTTTTCCTCATACCATCTGCATGTAGTTGAATGGGTGGCAGTGCTGGACCATTCTTCTCCTTTACCTGTGAAGATTATTGACTTATAGATGAGTTTATAGAACAGAATGGATTCTCAGTTTGAATTCTTTCAAGCCTGTACCTTGTACTAATACAACAGTTCCAGTCATTTTGGAGTATTTTCTGGAAACAAAAGTAGTCTGGCTCCTGACTTACTTTAGTTAAGGTTTACTTGATCAAATTGCCAAGGACTTCCTTCCTCAATCAGCTGTACATTTGCTGCTCATGATGATCTCAGGCTCACTGAATCTGGATGGGTTACTTGCTGATGCTAAAACAGATGGATTTTTTTGGTTGCAGTTGCCTGATTGTTCTTCATGCTATTTCCTTTCTGAATGAATTATTCTTGTGGATCTGAGTTTCTTCCAAAAGAAGCTTCTGAGCTTTACTTAAACCTAGGACTTGACCTAATTTTCTTCCTTCTTGAACCTCCTGTTTGTAGAGCCAAGATGTCCTTATTTATGCTAAACATTGGGAGGACCTCATTTTATCAGGTCAGTCAAACAGTCCTTGGGACTGGTTATGCCAAGAGCACAAAACATTTGTAGTTTCTTCATCCAAAAAGTGGTTAATTTAAAGAGGAATGGAAAAAGTAAAAAGGGAGTAATTGTTCAAAGTTTTGCCAGATAGAAGCAGAGGCATGAACCAAAACTAGCAGGCATCAAAGAAAAACAAAAAAAGAGGTGTGTGTACTTTTTTCTATACAGTATATGACTGACCTAAGGAGCTCTGTGTCACAGAGCAAAATAGTGTAGATAGTTTGAAAAGATAAGTAGGCAGAGCCATAAAAACCAAGCAATCTATTAGGAAATAATGAAAGCAAAACCAAGAAAGAACTTTCTAAGACTTTTCAAGTGATTCTTCTGCAGAAGCATCACAATGGGCTTTTCACTTGTCTATCAAACATGTGCTCTGGACCAATGAGAAAGAAGAGGTGGCCTGGATGGTCTTGTAGCCTACCTTTGGATGTTTTGGCAGTTACAGTACAGCCTACTGGAAGAGCCAAGGCAAAGATGTCTTCCATAACAACAGCACCTCTTACCAGAATTCACACTATGCTGTTGGATCTCCATTGCTGACAACTGCCGAGTTGTCACATGTAGCTTGTCTACACCTTCACTGGGGTTCACCTAGGTGGGCACTGCATACTGCAGAGGCTTTCAAAGTGATGAAGCTTTTTCATGAGCATATGGGTACAAAGGTGCACCTTAAGCCAGTTGTGATTTGGGGGGAAGTAGGTAGCTATATGGAAGTCATCCTTAATGCAATGTTTCTAAATGGTTAATTGCTTAAATATGAGAAAGAAAATACTTACCACTCACTTCTTGCCATCTTTGTCTTCCAAAGTGCTCAAGATTAGAGCACCTTCAGGGTGAATGAGCCACAGCACATCTTAAAGAACTACAGTAACAGCTTTTCCCCTCCCCCCAATTTTAGAACTCTTAATTATTTGGAAAAGCACAGTAGATTGAGCTTTCCTGTTGCCTTAGAAATGGATAGTTAGGAAACACAAGCTGATCATCTCCAGAAGTTTTGGACTGGGAGTTTTTCAAAGAGCCTCTCCATGCAGTTTTAACACTCCACTGAACTAAAGGTGACAACCGAGAAACCAAGTTTGCCCTGAGGAGTCTGGTCTGTCTGTTACCTCATGAAAACCAGATTTTACTGGCCCTCATTGGAAAAGAGTTTTCACTGCTGTTTCTAATTCAAAGGAAAGAATCACTGGTCACTGTGGAGACCCTGATGTGTAGCCTTTGGCAGCGCTATCCGGTGAATCATAATGGTTCTCTACGGAAAGGGATATACTTAACTTCTGTGTGAGCCCACCCACACCTACACACTATGAACTTGAGAAATATTCTTTGAAAAGGACTGGCTTCCTTATCTGACTTATCAGACAAAACCACTTAATTTGCCTGTTAAAAGTTGATACATTTTAAACAGATCCCAAATTATTAATAATTGTATCTTTTATTAACAGAATTCTAATTGTTTGGGGCAGGTGGAAGAGGTGCTGTTTATCTCTAAAAACTATTTCAACATTGCATTTGGCCTTTTGCCTACTAGTTTTCTGGGTTGTGCAACAGAAGACAACCCTGGACCATTAATTTAGTTTTAATGTCCCTGCACAGGAGTATTTTAGAAAAATTCTTTTTGCCATAGTTTACAGCTGTAGTCAAGTGTAGGCTCCCTCCCCCAGACTAAGAAGAGACAAGTTGCTCTACTCAGTGTAGCTATGTTCAAGAACCATAAAATCTTAAACATATAATACACACACACCCAAACAAATAAATAAACAAACCCAAAAATCCCAAATGAATTAAAAACAACCAAACAAAATAAATGTTTTGGGATTATTGATCTAGTGCCCATGTCTTGGGTACTACCCTGTCAAAAAGCAGGAAGGTACCTTTGGAAAGTTCCTCTACTGCCAAGTCTGAATGTTTGACTTTTGTTGCTCCTTCATTCTACTACATTATTTGGTTGGTTTTTTTTTTTTCAAATTATTTTTCTCCACTGTTTCCAGTAATTACAATATAGGACTCTCATCATATTTTCAAGTGATTTTTGCCTTACTTATTCTGAGAAAGCCATGCTGTGTCAGATGTATTTAATAAATCTAGGATACCTGTGCCATTCTTCAAGGTGTGCAGCTGAACAGCTGTGAACCTATTGAGAGGGCAAATGAAATTTTAGGCATCCCTTTCACATCCCATTCAGTGCTACTAGTAATGATACTTCTGCTTCCAGTTGCATGATGCTTCTTCCATTCAAAGTGGGGTTGTCTTCCCTCCTAAATGTGTGTTTTCTCCAGCATTTCTAATTCCAGAAGTTCAATGTGGAATGCATTTTGTGTATTATATTAGCTAGGAATTTTTTTCCTTATCTGCAGACCTACAAAGCTCATTTCTTCATATGTCTACTGAAAAAGCCTCATGAAATATATAAGAATAAAGATTGGTGGCTCCTCCTGCCAAATGGTGCCTCTACCAGTTACCGAGGTCTTTTGAGTGATGGTTTGGCTGAGGCCAAATTAAATTGGTAAGAACAAAAGACAACTTAAAATGTGTAGCCAGTACATTGCAACTGCTGCCACAGCATACTGTCCTGAGATTTTATTGCCACCTCCTTTATTTTGTTTCTCTTTGTTGTTTGTCCAATTCATTTCCAGTTCTTCTGAACACATAGCATAGCAGTATCCAAATAGACCTTCAGGCCCTGTAGTTAGAGATTTCTGTAGCAAGTGTCCTTTGAGGGGGGCAAGTGTCCAACTGTGTCACACAAGGCAGCTTGTGGCAAGGTGGATGTCTTCTAGAGCCTTTTGTTATAAATTGGACTGTCTGCTGCTGCTTTCCTTCACAAGTGGAGGGTTTTTATACATCCTTGAAAACAGTGGATCTCACAAGCATCTAGTCTACCTGCAAGAAGATTACAGCACTTCAAAAGACCATGAATTTCTGTTTGAAGAAACATTCCCCAGTCATTATGCTGCACACATTGCACAAATCCTGTAAGATTTGCCTGTGGCTGTGAAGCAAATCTTTTTTTTTGTCTGTTTCCTGAAGAGGATAATAACATCAGGAGAAAAAAGAAATCCTCCTGTAAGAATGTCAGGAAAGCTCTGGTTTTGTGTGACCCAGCTGGCTTTTGTCATCAAGTAATGTACATGCACTGCCTGTGATATTTTATTATAATGCCTCGTGTTCGTTTCTGTATGTGATGAATAAGTATCTGTAAACAGCTAGTGAGAAATTTCTGAGTGTTGGCAGAGCAGAGAAGGAAGTCACCTCTGCTTCCTGCAGCATGCATGACCTCTACATCTAACTATTTCTTGCATTGGTCTCTGTGGACAGCAGCAAGGTATCATCTTGCCTAGCCAGCTAAGAGACAAAGACCACTGCCTCAGTGAAAAGAGGAGAAATAAATCTTTGTCTTCAGAAGATACCACCTGAAAGATTGGTATTCCTTCATATAATTCAATGGTGCCAGCATATACCCTACAGAGTTTCTGCCTGAAAGCTTTTCACTGCATCTGCAGGATGTGGGAAACCAATAATATATGGAGATTTTTTGCCACAAACCACGGCTATAAAGAAACCTCTGTTTTGTGCTAGGTATAAAGGTCCTTATCCTTAAGTGTATTTTCCATGAAATCATAGCTTGGTATTGGAAAAGGTCCAGCTGCTTGGTTAGATGCCCTCAGACCTTCTCAGACATCTTCCCTGTGCAACTTAGGCCTACATAAGGATGTTCTATAAGCAGCCAAATAACTGAAGTCTATAGTCTTTGAAATTATTCTTTCCTGAAAACATCTTGTGACATCCAAAGTACTGTGCTATGTTCCTTTCGAAATGATGGGCACAAGTGGCATCTCAAAGACATTGCTGTTATTTAGAGAAGTGAGAGAATGGCAACTGTTCATCAGCAGTTGTCAGCTGATCTATTTCTTGTTGATGTCTCTGAATGTCTGAAGGTCTTGTAATGACAGGACGAGGGGTAATGGGTTTAAACTGGCAGAGGGGAGATTTAAACGGGATGTTAGAAGGAAGTTCTTCACAGTGGGGGTGGTGAGACACTGGAACGGGTTGCCCAGGGAGGTTGTGGCTGCTGCCTCCCTGGAGGTGTTCAAAGCCAGGTTGGAAGAGGCCTTGAGCGACCTGTTCTAGTGGGAGGTGTCCCTGCCTATGGCAGGGGGTGGGAACTGGATGATCTTTGAGGTCCCTTCCAACCTAAACCATTCTGTCATTCTGTGAATCCAATTCTAAGACAATCTCTTTCCCAATCAGTAATTCTGCCTCATCTTTTCTCTATTTTCTTGTTGCATGATTAAGGATTTTGCATTTGTACAGGGCCTCTGAAGCATCTCTTCAAGAGAGGACGAGACACTGAGCTTAGTTGCTTCCATCTGTCACTTCTGGAGCTGCATAAAAAATGAACCAAGGCTTAAAATGACTTCCCAAAATAAAATCTTGGTAAAGCAGGTATCTGAAAGTCCAGGTGTTCATAATATGCATGTTAGTTATTAATTTTATACAGCTTTTGACTAATACAGTCTAGTGATTCTGGATGTTTTTAAAAGTAATTAATTAATGTTATTTTTAAAGGCTTAGGAGGCACGTTTCCTTCTTGCACTGTATCCAAGTTGCTGCTGTTACTCTAAACCACAATTCATGTGGGTGATAGGCAGCCCAAACAATCATCTATGATTTTGTATTATTGCACCTCAGTGTAGTTTTGCAGATGTGTAGAAATCAGTTGGCTTTACACAACAAAAAATACTTTCTTTCTTAATTTTTATTACGTTTCAGTCACCTAAGATAACCTAGTGCTAGGGAGTTGATGTTCTGTGTGCCACTTAGAAGCATTTGTAGTGAGGAGGAAACCTTTTCTGCAGAGTGTAGCTGGCCCTAGAACCGTATCCTGTTCACCTTGTACTGAACTCACCCTGCCTTGGGCCCTGGACCATACAACAGCACAATGGATTCTCTCCTGTCATGGCACTAGTGTTAGGCATTTCATTTGCAAAGCAATCTGAGCCTGGAGACCTCTGCTTTTGCTGTGATGACGACACTTAGTCATAGGTAAGGAAAGCTTCAAAGCAGTTTAGAAAGGTATGAAAAGGATCTGTGAACTGACAGATAGTTGGCAGCTGCAACAAAGAGAGATTGGGGCCACATCCCTGGAGGTGTTTAAGGCCAGGCTGGATGAGGCTCTGGCCAGCCTCATATAGGGTAAGGTGTCCCTGCCTATGGCAGGGGGTCTAGATCTGGGTGATCCTTGTGGTCCCTTCCAACCCTGACTGATTCTATGATTCTGTGTCACAGGACAGAGTGGAAAAGAGCTATTGTGTTACTGGAGGGATGGACAGGTACGTTTCTATCTTTTATTACTTTTGGACATGGTGTTTGCTTGCTTACTCTGTCTTGTTTACCACGTGTACTGATGTCTGTTGGTTATGGAACAGTGGACCACAAAGCAGCATATCCCAATTCACACAGTGGTAAAAGGATTTACTACTGCTTTTTTAAGTACGATATGATAGAATCATAGAATGGTTTAGGTTGGAAGGGACCTCAAAGATCCAGTTCCAACCCCCCTCCATAGGCAAAGACACCTCCCACTAGAACAGGTCGCTCAAGGCCTCTTCCAACCTGGCTTTGAACACCTCCAGGGAGGCAGCAGCCACAACCTCCCTGGGCAACCCGTTCCAGTGTCTCACCACCCCCACTGTAAAGAACTTCCTTCTAACATCCCATTTAAATATCTCCTCTTCCAGTTTAGTAAACTAGAGACCATCCCTCCCAAAGACCAGGGGAACACTGCTTGAGCCTGCAAAGTCTACTCTCTGCTGACATATCTGTGCACATTCCTGAAGCAGTGCTTCTGTAGAGCTCTACAATGCACTACAGCCTGAAAAACAAAAGGTGTTGAGGCTCAGGTCTAGGCCTCTTGCATGCCCGTAACAGAGTATGTCCCAGAGAAGCAGAGACTACACAGATGGGCACTCGATCATCTGGGTAGGATCTGCCTTGTGGCAGTGCAGAATGGTTTTTGTTTTTGTTTTCACTCTTTCTACCCATTGATCTTTGTTAGAGACAGAAAGTGTGTGGGGATTGTTTTCATCAGCTTTTGTTTGCATCTTCCAGTAACAAAAGGGAACTGTTGGGAGCTGTATTCAGTGCTGGCAGTGAAGATCTCACTTTTTCATTCCCATTGTGCTCCTCAATTGGCCAGCTAGTAACAGGGCAAACGGAGAACCTCTGCCTTCTTACACAAGTGTAAGTGGTAAACCTGCACTCAGGAATGTACTCAATCTGTAATTAACCCAGGGCAGACTATCCTTTTTTGGCTGCATTACAGCTAAAACACCTTTAGAAAAGCTGTTTTAATTGAAGAAAATTACTTCAGGTCCTGTCTCACAAATCTAACTCTCAAACGTTGCTAGGGAAATGGTACAGAGAAGCAGCAGCTGAAATGTGCCTGCTTGACTTCATGGATTACTGTACCCATGAGATTAACCGTGTTACTACTGTTTGAACATCCCAAGGTTCTTCTCTCCTGATCTTCTATTACCATTTTGCCTCCTTTCCAAGAAGACAAACGGCTTGGTGCTTCTGACACCCCCTCCCTGCCACTTAGGAGTTGCAGTGAACAAAGGCTAGTAAGGCAGACCCACTTCAAGGGGCTTGCCAGAGTTTATCTGTGGGTGGTTCTGACAGTGCTCCAAGTGCCACGCAGGACTATGAGCTGTGCAAGTGTTCTAGCTCAGGTCTTTGTGGCTTGCTCCTCTTTGGGTTTTTGTGGGTTCCCCCCCCCCCCTTTAATAGTGAGAAAGCCCTTCAATTGGATGGATAGCAGAGCCAGCCCAGGGCTGAGGAGGAACAATGACCAAGGAACAGACTGTAGCTTGTAACGCAAAACCTCCCCAGAGGCTGCTGCTAGAAGGAGCTTAGAGAGAATTCATCTGCCAATTGGCATCTGGATTTCCCCCCACCCTCCCATAGCAGCCACTAAATTTCTGGTCTATCAGCACAGTAGGGTAGTAGTGTCGTTCTAAAGCCTTTACTTGCTCCCTCCTTAAGCAGGTGAGCTGCATCCTTCATCATAACAATGGCAAGTCAAGGACCCGCAGAGAGGTGAAAAGTGTAAAGCTAAGTATTGGGGAGTGCCTTTTATCTGAGCATCTGTGCCCCAGCCACAAAGTCAGACAGACTGGAAGGCTCCCTTTACTGACCCACCCTTGCTAACCTCTAGCCAGCTGGTGACTGTGCAGGAAGGGCTGTTTAAAATGTTTGAGATTCCATGTTATGGCAGCCTCATGTTAGCTATACGGAAGCAACCTCTACTGTGAAGGGCTTGATGGAAGAGCTGAATTCTCAGCTGGTTGTGGAGAGCCCTGGCCACAACCAATTAACCAGCCAGGTGTCATTTTACACTCAGTTGCTGGGATCCAGGAATTGGGAGGGGATAGGGAGGAACTTCTGTGGTCTCTAAAGCATGACTTTAAGTAGTTGTGGTTTTGGAGGCTCAGGAAGCCTCTGAGTCTCACGTAGCATGCAAGGACTCGAGATTTTTACCTTTGGGAGTATCTGTGGCTGAAAAAAGCCCACAGTTTTAAAAGACGACATTGATTTCTTGCCTGGGCAACATCTGTGAGCATTTTATGAACACCTACAACGTTCATAGTAAATCATGAGGAGGGGAGTATTATTTACCTGTGTGTACAAGACACTGCTGGCAGAACATAAACATTCAAATGGACATAGGACATTTGTCAGCTGTGGCAAATGCACTGCCCTGGTTGTTTAAACAGCATTGTTGAAAGTATTTTAGAATTTGAGGGGAGCTTTCTATGAATTTATCAAAAGCAGATGCCAGAGGTGATGCTCATGTCCCATGGGCTAGGATGGGACAGGGCACATATACACCAGGCATGGTTTGAGGGTACAAAGGAATCTCCATTCTGAGACTCCCTGGCTGACTTAAATTCTGTCTTTTTCTCTGAAGAGCTGTTTTGAAAAGAGGTAGGATTTTGGACTGAGTGAGTATGCCACAGCAGCAGCAGTTTAAAACCAGCAAACCACCTAACCCTCCAACAAACAACTTGCACATAAAAAAAAAAAAAAAAAAGCATCTCCTCCCAAATATTTATTTTTGTACAATGTTTTTGAGATTACTATTTTTTAAGTCATAGCAGGTGAGGCCTGGGCCACGCTCAGGTCATCGTGCAGAGCAGGTGGAAAATACCCCAAAGTACCTCACAAACCACAAGACAGACAAGCAGAGGTCCTCAGGGTGCATCGGCTCACAAACTAACGGGTCAAATATTCAGAGCCCCTGCTCTGGCCCAAAAACCAGCTCTCAGAAACTCCAGGAAGGGAAAAGAGTGAATGGTGGCATCAGTCCCTCTGAAAACAGACTCGGCAGCGTCTTTGTATTTGCCCACCCTGGACAGGTTGGCTGTGAACCATGCAGTTTGCGTTTACAAACCAACCCAACTTACAGAGCTGGCAGACACAAAGTTTCAGTTGCAGGCCTCCTGGATCACAGCTCTGAAGAAGGAAAGTCTAAGTGTATCTCTGAGCATTCCTTCTCTCAGCAGCTTCCCTTCTTGGTGCATTTTCTTTATCGAAAGACATTTTCAGGGTTTCCTCCTACAGGGGATACCTTTAATTCTTCAGGCCAGTGGGGAGGGCTGAGGTCCTAAGATAGGTAGAGCTAGAATAGAAAACATCTCCCCATTTCCATTCCCCCTTTGACCTGCTCTTTCTCATTCTCTCACTCTCCCAGATCAACGATCCAGCATTCCAATACACAGCAGTTCTTCCACTCTATCCTTCTCTTCTGCACCAACTGTCCAGCCATTTTGGAGAGCGTGGCCTTCGTGTAACCAAAGTAACTCCTGGAATGAACATGACACTGCCAACAAGACCAAGAAATGTTCCAGAAGAGATCCCCAAGGGCTGTCAGACCCTAAGCCATGGGGTTTGGCACTTGGCCCTCACCATATGTAGTCTCTGACCCCCAGTTGCTTTTGTGTTAGCCTGGGAGCAGGAGAGTGGGTGCTGACAGTTTCTCTCTTGGCTTTGGGCGGGTCAAGGTGCCTTTCAGCTGCACTTGCAGGATTTCACCACCATGTTGGAGAGCTGCTCCACTTTGGGGGTCCTCCCAACATAGTACAAGATAGTGAGTGGCTCCAGGTCCTGGGGGACACAGCAAGGTGAAGCCGACGCCTCAGGGTTCAGCGTGTTGTATAAGCCCAGCACCTGGAGAAACACAGTGGATGGGATGACACAGTCAGGAATGTGTCTCGGTTGGTTGAGGGCAGGAAGGGACTGTGAAGGCAACGGGTCTCTAGGTGTTTGGGTTATGCTCATCAGAAAGTATTGCCCTGAGGCCAGTAATACTCCCTTGCCACTTCCTGGTCATGGCCTGCTGCTAAAGGGTCTCACCCATGCTGGGCTCTTAGGACTTTTTAAAAAATTGTGTTAGCCTCACTCTGTGGCTGATGCCTGAGTCAGGAAAGTGTGCAAGTAGTTGTCTCCTTTCAGCTCTAGTTTGGTATGGTGGATAGTGTCACTATTTTTGTTTTTACCAAGGCTGGAGGTAAACAACCTTGGGCCATGCTGTCTTGGGTTCCATTGAAGAAACCAGAAGAACTGAAGTGCTGCTTATTTCAACCAGCACCTCCAGATAGCACTGGATGAATGCCAGTCCTCTTAAGTATCCACAGTTCCCTCCTAGCTTTGAAGTGTCTGATGCTTTCTCTCTCCACTCCATCCTCCAAGTCATTACACTGTAATGCTGGAGCCAGCAGTGTCCTGTGGGAGCCCACTGGATGCCTCATCCCAGCTGGCTCCAGCCCACAGATGACTGTACACTCCAGCCATGTAACTGCTACAGAACAGTTGCCATATGTCTTGCCAGAGGTGGCCACTTCTCATCAGTAAGCAACTTTCTGAGTTGTGGGGCCAAAACATGATCTCACCTGCACTCCTGTGGTTATCCTGCACTCACTAGTGCTTATCTGCTATAAATTATAGGGTCTGAAACATTGTCTTTTAACTACTTTAGAGTCTTTGGAGATAAGAGGTGCTAAGGAAACATCCAGTTCCATCATCTAGATCCACATAATCACAGTAGTTCTGGTAGAAGGTCTTCGGTATACTGAGCAAAATACTTCTGTCTGTACCACAGGAGCACCATGTGCTCTGGGGCCACTCTGCTTAGACAAAGTAGGTTAAACAGGCTGGTAGAAAATCTTTTCACTATGTTTTTTCTAGATGATGCTGGCAAGCTGGCAGCAGCTATATTGTTCTAAGTTTCTTGGATCTCTCAGTTGACCTTAACGCTTGATCGTTTCCTTTCCTGCTCAGGAAAAGAACATTAGGAACAATTCTGTTATCTCCTTTCTCTTACACTGATGTAGTCCATTTACCTACCAGAGAGCTTCTCAGGACAACCAGATGGTAAAGCTATATGCCCATTACTCTTGCAAAGCTGTTCACTCCCTTGCTTTGTCTTGTGCTTATTGCCCAGCATCTGTTCACTCCTTTACTCCCATAGATCGACTGTTCCCAATGAGTCCTTGAGCTTCAGCGAGCCTTGCTGCTATGCAGACTCTCAAGCTGCCAAGAAAATGTTAGCATCTTTTCTGCAGTATCATCTTTAGTTATCTGTTCTTCAGCCAAATCTGCTTTTTCCAGTAACTTTTTGAGTGAAACCTGAAGCTAAGCTGCTGCTGCTGCATTTGGATTGCCACCATTTCTCTTGTGTGGAGAAAAGCACAGGAATTTCCTCTGGCTGTTTTTCCCTCAGCTATGGGCTGCCTGCTCCTCAGTCAGCCTTGTTCCCTTGGTACTCCCCCCATGCCTGTGCTTTTATCTTCTTCCACTCTAGTCAGACTGAGGTGGTGTTCTTCCCTAAGACTGCCTAGGGTCCTCAGAGGTTATGTGTGAGTTACCTAAAGACATTTGCCTTCTGCCAGGTTTTTACTCATGAACCTTGCTGCCTAGGTCAAATGGGATTTATACAGATGGAAAAGAAGCCTGTAGAGAAAGGAGAGCTTACTGCATGGCTGTGTTTGCTTCCAGACATGGACATGGATTGCCCTTCACTTTTGGGCACCTGTTTTAGCAGATGCCAGCTGTTTGCCATCGCATAACTGTTTTGCATGATGATGTGGCATAGAAAAATCTTGCGTCCAGTGCAAACTGCAGGAGAAGGGTGATTACTAGAGCTGACATTTCATGCGAACAATCCAGTTAAAACTCTGGCCATACCAAATAAGCAGTACCCTAAAACCATCTGTCCTGCTGTTTCACATCCTCCACCTCAACATTTGGCTGAAAGCAATGGACTCAGTACTGACTCTAAAGGATGCGCATTTTTCCATGCAGAACTACCTGGATTCTTCAGCACTTTCTTGGACAGCTTTTCACAAGTATTGATCTGAACTGCTTTAGATGATTCAATGAGATCAGATATGATCAGACTTAGGGAGGAAGGCAGGGTGACAGCCACAAGCCCTGATAGGACAATACACTGAAAGTACCGTGCTGTGAGTGGTGTCTGCACTGCGGAGGTATGGGCAAGGACCCGAACAGAAGTTGGCAAAGTAGCCCTTAGGCTCATGGACCCATTTCCAGCCAAGGTCCTGTCGGAAGTTGATGTAGAGAGGACGCACGCAGCAGTTCTCCTCCAGGTTCCTGAAACACAGTATTGAAACACAATGAATCTATAAAGAGAGGCCTCAAACACAATCGTGTGACACAGCTTCTTGAGCAGAAAGATGAGTATCAGCAGTGCCCGGTGGGAGGTGGTAGTTTGCCTGCGCCAAGCGCAGAGAAGCAGCATAGGTGAGCAGTGGTGGGCAGAGCAGCACTCTGACATTGTTTTTGTCTGCTGGCAGGCAGCTCAACCACTGGCCAAAGGAAGCAGCACCCTGCTTGCCCACAGCAGCACCTAGTTCCTCTGATGCCTGGAGCTAGCAGAAGGATGCTGTGGGTCCTTGCCCAGGCTGTGCTCCAGGAAGCCACTTTCAAGTCTCCCTCTAGCCAGCAGCTCCAAAAGCACAGTGACTCTGCTGAGCTGGGCAGCATCCTCTTTTTGGATGCTACAAGGAGCATCTGGCTGAGCTGTGCTCCTCATGTGGCTCCTGTGGTGCCATAGTGACCCACAAGGGGATTCTCTTGAAGAGTTCTGCCTTTCCCAGTGACATGGAGTTTTGCCAGGCATGGGATCTGGTCCCCCCAGGCAGGATTCTCTCTTACCGGAAACAGTAGTTGGTATCCAGGGCCCGTTTCTTTCTCTGGCCTCCCAACGTTGGACTCTCCAGCCGATGCGGGGGTAACATCATCAAGATAAGGTGGGGATTATGCAAGTCTTTCTGCTTCTTCAGGCGCCCCAAGTCCCCTCGGCCATAGTCATCCTCACTGTCAATGCCTTTAGAGAAACACAGGTCCATAAAGAAGACATAATTGTGGAACTGGAGGATGCAATAAGATTTTTCAGGACATTAAACACTCTCTTGTCTGCCCTTGAACCAGTTAGAAGGATTCAGGCACCACATCCACTTACTCTCGAACTTTCTTCCTCACAGGGACCTGTTTACTCCTAGTCAATCTGCCTGCTCCATGACTGAAATAGAGGCTTACAGGTCACCTGTTATACCATTTGCAAACTGCTGGTGGGGCCATTAATCCATCCCATTTGCTCCTGGCCTCAGTCCCAGGACAGGCAGAAAGATGAATGGTTTAAAGAAGATGTCAGATCATTGGCACTCTGCAGAACAGACTCAGAAATGGAGCCTGTGGGGGCCAGTGGCTGCAGCCCAGGGATGCAAGCCAAGGAGGTTCCTAGTTCTTTAGCCAGCCAAGCCACTGACTCTCTGGGCCACCTCACACAGGATGCCTGACTTCCTTGTGTTTCAGTAACCCTAACTGGAAATCTGAGAAGGCATCAAGCTGAACTTCCTAGAGAGACACTGAAATACAAAATGATTCCTTTCTGCGGATTCTCATGCAAACCTACCCAGCCTACTTCTAACCTGTTTACAGAGTGCATATACCCATGTAATCAATGTGCAAACCCAGATGAGTGTGTTTTAAGACAAACATTATGCAGTGTAAAATGTCAAATATGCAAAGCAAGACCTTGGGTTTTGTTTACATTCTCCAGGGTTTCCCTTCCCCAACAGCTTCCCCTAACCCAGCTCTTTCTCACCTTTGAACTTGATCTCCAAGACCTCGTGCAAATTCTCCAAGATGTCCCCATTTGGCTGGAAAGTATGGCAAGGACAGTGTATGCTTATTTCCAGGCCAAGGTTGGACTCTGCAAAGAAGGTGACTTCATGAGAAACAGCTGGGACAGCTCCTGCTGCAGGTAAGTTTCATTGAGAACATGTACTGCCGACACTCCTAGGCTGTGGCTCAGTCTCAATCTCAGGGATGCTATCAGTGTTGAGGACAGAAGCTGCCTTAAAAAGGAAAATGGGAAAAGCAGAATCCTGCTGTTTCACCTGTGGCAAAAGTCTTGCTTTTCCTAAAAGGAACCTCCAGAGCAGGTGAGAAGACTGCTTCTGGTTATGTTGGTTTGTGGTTTTTTGGCTATTCAGCATTGTAAAATTCAAGAAGCTCCACTGGACAGCAGGTATTTTGAAAAGCTGGCTCGCAGTATCTGTACTAAATCAGTTTTGCTCTCCTCAGTACCTGTCTACTTTCTGGCTTCTGGTTAGTGTTTGAAGGAGAGATCTGAAAAGGAGCAAGTTGGATATGGACAAGTAATTCCACTGGAAGCAGCTGCAACCTTCTGTTTTGTTGAACTGCTAACAGTTTAATTCACACAGACTTTCCAGAGGCAAGTCTATTTTCATAATAACTTCCTGGACCAGTCATGCTGTGTGGGCCTGACTAAGGGAACATAAGACTCTTATGCAAGCTCCTTTATTGTTTTGTGTCATGAATCGAAACAGCTGGCTCCCCAGGGCATTGACAAGGTGCCTAGCACCTTTATTCCTAAATACTGTGTGCTCTGTGATGTCTTGTCAGCTAGTGTGCCTGCCCAGAGCTTGCTGCGCTTCCAGTCCTGAACTCCAGCCACCAGGACACAGACTGCTTGAAAAAGGAGCAGCGTAGGAGCTCACAGCTTACCCCTCTGTGGAGCAGCTACTTGCCAGTACCTGCATTTTGGTTTTCAGTGGCACTTAGCTCCTATCTGTGAGGCCAATGCAGCTGTGAGTCACAGTGCCTATGCCCCAGCTGTGAATGGGGTCAGTGTTCGTGCTGGGAGTTGCCCCACAACTATCTGCTGGGCTGCCCAGTGGTGGCAGAGGTATGTTCTCTGCAGTGCTCAAGCCTCCATCTGTCTAGGTGTGTCAGCCTCTGGTATTTCCTCACCTTTATACCTGCCAACAGCTAAATAAGCCAGGATCCTTGCCGGGTTTTTTTTCCCCTATTAGATTTCCTCTTAGTCCACATGAAAATTAAAGCAAAACAATCTTCATTTTCCATGCATTTATTATAGTTTAAGGTAGATCCTAGTTTGAACAAGCAGAGCAATCCCCTCTGGGCTCAGAATCAAATAACCAAAAGAGTTCCAGCATCTCTCAGTGAAAACAATTTCCTCCTCCAGAGGATGAATCCTCATTCTGACTCAGCCCACAGAGCTACACAGCGGGGAGTCTAGGACAGAGAAAGCAATCTAGCAAATGTCACACTCTGAGGTAGCTCTCTGGGACTTTCTTCTCAGGCTGAAAGAAGCTGTCACCTACAGGAGCCAAGCTCCTGGGAAAAAAGGGGGAGCAGACTGATGCTCCTGTCAACATTGATCCACATTTGTATGGATGCCTTGACACTCAGTCTAGCTGAGAGCCCTACCTCTGTGCAGAAGCCACTCACGCACAGTCTCGGTGACATCAAAGGACAGCCACTCAGGAGAGCCCCGCGTTTGCACATTCCTGCCACTGAGGTAGCGCTGCTTTGCTATGTGCTCATCCGGCCGCAGGATCTGTCAGAAGGAGCGGGAGAGAGAATCAGCCAATGCCATGCAGAGGGAAAAGGTAGCCTTGGGTGTGTCTTCTGCCACAGCTGGGTATAAATTAATTCAGCAAGTAAGATATCAGCAGCACCCTGGCACAGACGAGGACACACTTCACAATCAGCGCAAACTCTGGGACCTATACAATGCTCACTTCCCTGTCCAAAGCAGCCCATCTCTCTCACTTCATCCTTATTGTGGGACACGTAGCCAGAAGCAGAAGTACACAGCAATTAAGTTGCTTTGTTTCTGTGGGATGTGGGTACGAATTTCAGAGCAGAACCAGCAGTTGGCAATTGAGCATCTTGCCACAGGTCCCTTGCCCAGCAAGCCTGTTGAGTCCTACACTGTGGTATTTTCACGTGTCCAATGTGCCGTGGCTCCTCCACCTGTGAAAGGCTCCCATTCTAACCCCCTTCTCAAGTGCTTTAAACACATGAAGTAGGCACTGTGTTGGCCTGCAAAAGATGCCCCGAGAAGCTAGCCAGTGTGTGTGGGGAAAGGACCACACTACACCACAGAAGGAAAGAAAGGTGACTTTATCACTGCACATGCTGGAAGAGGCCTGGGTTACAGCAGGTGATTTCCTGTCTCTCCTTTGTGACCCTGCATGTATCAATTAAGGCAACTATTAAGGAGCCAAGCTATTCTGGGCTCAGGCACCAGAGAAGGCGAGAAGAATACTCACCTGGAAAAGCTCAATACGCTGCTCACTGCGTTTGGAACTTGGGTTGGGCACACGCAGCACCCGAAACTCAGCCCGGAACAAGTTGGTGCTGTTCTTCTCTGCTGAAGACACATTAAAGCGGAACACGTTGGAGGTGACACCTTTTGGACAAATGCCCAGCTCATCTAGGAGAAGGAAAATGGCAAGACTGAGAACGACAGTCAGTCATAGAGGTGAGATTTCAAATAAATACTGTTTGAGAAAGAATTTCCAGCAGAGGTCTGTCACTCAAACTTCCTACTACCTGTGAGTGGCTATCTAGCTAAAGATAACATAGAGTGGATTCGCTCAAATCAAAGATCAGCTGCAGTGTTTTAAATATTATCTCTGCTCATCAAATATGGCTAACGCTCAGTCTGCTGCATCCAAAATGACAACCCCAGCTAAAGCAACGGGGCAACCTTGCCTGCAGCTAGTGGGGCCCATTCTCAATAGTGACTCTGCTCGTGCTGGAGACACAAAGCCACAGAATCTTAATTTTACAAACCTTGACATTCTCTCCTAGAAAGAAAGCCAGCCAAGCATCCACAAAGCATGAGGTGTAGAAGACTTCTGGGGGCAATGACTATTCAGTGTATACTACAAGAACTGGGTTTTAAGATCAGTTTTATCTTATAACCTGGAGAAGGAATTAATGAATAGTACTAGATAACACTGATGGGTAGTCTTCAATGACACAGGAACAGTGCTGAGAGGCCTGCAGAAGTCAGACACATGGGCAGGAAATAACACAGCAATTCTCTTCCTTGATGCATACCTGTTGAACATAAAAATCCATTTCACAGATGTCCAGAACAGAGTAGGCAAAAATTACGAGGTCCAAAACAGCATCCTCAAGAGAAAACAAGCCTTTCTTCACTGGGTCCATTTGTCATTGCTGTTGTTCCTCTCCTACTGACCTCTTAGCTTTAAAGGTTCTAGCATCCCCAAAGCTTCCTACAGGTGAGACACAGCAGCTCCTGCTCTACACCCACATGCAGGTTTGTTTGCAGCCCTACAGAGCCTCTCATATGACCTCTGACTTGTCCAATGCAACATCAGGTTCTCATGCCAGCTGATATTCGTTTTTAAACAAACAAAAAAGGAAACAGAAAGAAAAAACTGTTACTTGTTTTCAGTCACAGTTCAAGCCTGTGAGAAACAGGCTTGAAGCCCTACTTATCTTGAAGAAATCTTCAAGATAAGATTCCTGGAGCTGGCCCCTCTCTTCATGCCACCAACACTACCTCCACAGAGAAACAGCTTCTGAAGATGGACTACTGTGAGTCAGTGATAAAGCTTGGAGGTCCATCTCTCGTGCCAAATTCTGTGTTAAGCAACACTGATGCATGAAGACGAAGATGAAGGTCTTCCTCTTGTGCTATACTTAGATTCAACAAGCAGAAGCTTGCCAGTTTACAAGCATGTGTTCTTAGCGTGCTGAAGTTTTACTCAAGACAATGACCAGATGCTCACACTGGACTGCATTTGGACAGGGTTTTGTCATTTGACAAGCTTTCCCATACAGTAGTCTGTCTGCTATTGATGAGATGGACATTTGGTAGTCTCAGGACAGCAGATCCTATTGAAACCATGAGCTTGTACGCTCAGCCTAACAACCTTGCAACACAAAATATGCCAAGCCACCTGATGATGCCCACTGTGCAAACTGCACCACTGTGATCAGTTCTAGCTTTTATGCTACAGGAAAACAGAAGTCCCCAGGCTCTGATCTCATTAAATGCCCATCTTCTTAGATGAAGTCCAACAGAGGTAACTGTTCTGTGTCCTAGGCCCCAGCAGATACTGTTTTAATACCCCCTTAAGCTGTTTTGCACTCCTAGCCCTATAAATAGTGCTGTTAACAGCCTACTCTTCCATTTCAGACCTGACTGTCTGTCCACAAGGGATATCCCAGTAATAATCAGAAATGTCTTTCTAGATTGTACCACTGGTCAGTCTAGCCCAGTCTTGCTTTATCTGACAATCTATTTAGAGGGTACCAATCTGATCCTACAGCACAGTTTATTGCTTATCTCCTGAAGACTTTTGTCTGTTAGGCAGCCATGATGGTAAGAGATTATTGCCTGCTGCCTTCACATTGCCTTCTACCTACTTACTTCACCAGTAAAGTGCAGGTGTGTTGGAAGACCTTCCCAATAGAAACAGCAATAGATATCTTCCCTTCCTTAAGAAGTTTCACGTTCCCTTTGTACCTAGGTACAAGCCCTCTCTGACGGGGAGATGGAGCTGCACTCTGTGTTTCACTCTGGACACTGTGAGGTTAGATCCTGCTTCTCACAGTGGGTACCCAGGACACCTCAGATTTCACTCTCAGGAAGCTGACTGTTGGGACAAAGGAATTTTTTTGCAAGAGTTCACAGGCACAGGAAGTGAGGCGATTTTTCAGGGAATTTGGTCCACTCCCAGCTCAGGTGTGTGACTCATACTGGAATCTGGTCATGCCTACCTACCAGCATGGAACAAAGCCTGGAGGCAATATTCCTGCAAGCTCTTCCAGGCCACAACACTCAGTGGCTGCAACCAAGCCTGGAGACAGGGAATCCGTGACACCCTGCCCACCCATGCCATGCTGTGTCTGACACAACAGGATGGATCCTCACAATAGGACCCTGCTGTTACCGTGGAGCCCAGGCAGCCTAGAGCTGTTAGCTGCACAAATGGCGAGACTAGTAGCCTCTTAGTATGGACAACATGGTTACAGCAAGTAGATCCTTTTGGGAGCTTTCTTCTACTATTGCTCCCACCAAGGTGCAGGTTCTCCACATGTTGCTGATCCTCACAGCTACTGTTTCTGTCAAGCCTCAGGAAGGCTGATGGCTGCAAGGTCACGGTTTGATGACAAGGAAGGGTAAGCTGTCTGAGCAGGTACTGTTTCACTCCATATTATACTACTGGTACTTCAAAGTATTTCCTGACAAAGCTGCTTAACTTTGGAGAAAATATTGATCCTTCTGGAACTCTTCAGGTCTGGAGGGAACAGATGCTTGACCCCAGCAACCCATGGCTTTAATTGCTTTGCCTCTCAAGATGGCTTGAGGAAGGCAAGTAAAGCGATTTGCAGGCATGTTCCAAAAGGTCTCTGAGCTCAGATCAAACCAAGTCAGTGTCTAAGAAAGTTTGAAATCCCATGAGTTTTAGAAGACCCCTTCTTAAAATTCAGGCAATGTGTCCAAGGAGAACAGCAGAAAGATAATTCTGTGAGTCACTAAACAGCTTAGAGTAGGGATAGGGAACCTCGACCTGCATATCCTTCCTTCCTAGAAAGATGTGGCTCTTTTTTGTAGTATTTCTGCTTCTCAGCTCTTCTCACTTTCGGCCTTAAAGTCTTTCAGAAGGATGAGCTCTCTGAGCCAAGGAGCTGCTTCACTAGTAGTCTAGAGCTAAACCAGTTTCTGAGCATGAGAGTGCGTGTGAACACATTTTAGTGTTGCATTTGTGTCTGTATCATCCACACAGTTCCCTCAAAGGAACAGTCCTTCCCTTCCCCCCTCCAGAGGAGACTGACTTTGGCTCAAAGCACGCTCTGAGATCACCACCTGGCACAGTGACAGAGTCATGGGAAAGTTGAACAACAGCCACTTCTGAAGACACAGGGCCAAATTCAGCCATGGTGTAAGCAATGAAACTCCCCAGGTTTCAAATGAAGTGCATCTCTTGATACCAGGGTCTGTCTGGAGCAAGCCTCTCCCAGTGTGACCCAGTTTCAAACTGCTGTCTTTCTGTAACTGGTGTCATCTACACTGCCCACTCCCAGGAACTCAATCTCATATTACATGGTCTTTTGAACCTGCTGCTCAGCACCTTGCCCCAGCGTCCCACAGGGACTGGTTCATTGATTTCCATAGGAATTTTCTTCAGCCTGGAGTTCCTCCTTATTTGCTTCTTATGCACCATGTCTCCACTCCTCTTTCCCTTGTACTTCATCCAAAGCCAGTCCTCTGACTTTCCCACTGTTACACTTGTCCAGTTTCCTTCCCTAAAACACACTGGTTCATAGTTTGGCTGTACTATTTTGTACAGACACCTGGTTTCCCTGTATAGTTTTAAAGTATCATGAAGAGCACTTGAGTAGGTAAAAAATGTTGAAATATGGGCAAGCTGGCTACACTCTGCACTTTCTGTTCCACAAGTCTTGGTGTTTCCTGAGCTAAGAGCTAATCATAAAACCATATGGAGTGCAGTCTGCTAGAGATTAAGTGAATTTTTGTGCATTACCACATCGTAGCTCTTATTCCAGCTCATCATATGTCAAGATTAACATAAGCCTGGCAGAGTAACTGCATTCTGAGGCTGCCTGCACCAAGTCACAACTCCTCCCCAGATCTGCTGACGTTCAAATCATGCCTCCAAGGCTGTACTACATCACAGGAGGACACCCTGGATGGTGATATGTATGCATGCCCAACAGCATCTTCCAGTCAATCCCAAGGAATCCTAAGCACAGACTGAAAGGATTGCTTGCCTGCATGTGCTCAGCACCTGCAACCCACAATCTGCTTGAGGTTCATGTCTGCTGTCTCTGTCTTTGCATCTATATCTGTTCAGCTTCCGCACCTGAATGTATTTAGTCTCCACATCTGGATTGTCTCATCATCTGTTCTGCACCTGCTCAACATCTGTGATACTTCCTTAGCGCCTGTGTTCCCTTGGGGGTCTCCTTTACATCCCTGTCTGCTTTGCACCTGCTCAGCATCCCTGTTACCTTCTACTCTCTGAAGCCTCACACTGGGTAACACCCACAGCAGTGTACTCCAGGCAGCAGTCTTCAGCAAGTGCATCTCCACCTTCCCCGCAGCCAGTGCGGGTGCTGCACAGACTAAACAGGTTGCCTGAATCTCTGCGGCAGGCGCTGGAGCTTGAGCAGGGAGGAGTCCATTTACCTGCTCATCACCCAAACACGGGACCTGAGCCTACTGCTAGCACAGTGCGCTGTATTCACCCCGAGACGCTCGCTGCCTCCTCTCCTTCCGCCGCCCCTCAGATGCTAGGGTTCCGGACACGGACTTGGATCGCTTCTGGCCCCGTCACCCCCCGGCGGCCGCTGTCAGCGCCCACTCTCTCCACCTCCAGCGGGGCCGCTGGCCGCCAAGCCCCGCGCCCTCCTGTCGGCGCTTCGAGCGCTCGCCACCCCACGCTTCCCTCTACACCAGCCCCGACCCGCGGTGTGCATCCCCGCCACCGCTCAGCGCCGCTCCCGAACGTGCGGACTGATGCAGACGAGATCCCACCGCGGCGGCCCCCTCCCGCCTCCGCGCTCCCACCCTGCCGAGACAGCAGCCCGTGCCGCGGGGCCCAGAGCCCCGCCGCCCCGCCGGCCGCCCCTCCTCCTTCTCCTCCTCCTCCTCCGCGCTCAGGGTGCTGGGCAGCCTGCCTCGCGGGCGCGGCACCCTGGCCGGCCCGGTGGGAGCCCGGCACTTACTGTGCTCGGGGAGGCCCTGGATCATGTCAAATTTATGGATCTCTTTGGCATAGTATTCGGACTCGGTGTTGTCCTGAGAGCAGCTCTCCTCCTTCTCCTCCTCCATCTCCTCCAGCAGCTCCCGGGTGCTGTTATAGAGAGCCAGGATCTGGTAGGGCACATGGGCCGGTCCCACGGTCTCCGGGGGGCTGGTGAGCCGCAGCTTGCTCAGGATCTGCCCCCGGATGGCTTCCACCCTCTTTTTCTTGATGTGGTCCAGGTCCAAGGTGGTGCAGGAGGACAGCGAGAGGCTCACGGTGGCAAAACTCAGCAGGGAGAGCAGCACCAGAGCCCTTTGCACGTACATCTTCATGTGCGAGGGGGCGCCGACGGGGGCCCCCAGGAGAGACCCCCGGGAGACGGCGAGCGGGCGCGACGGACCGGGCGGTGTGCTGGCGGCAGCCTCCCCAGATCCCGCAGGCTTGGCGAGGAGGTGCATGAACTCACTGCGCCGTGCGCGACTCAGGACTTCCAGGAAGAGCTGGCAGCGCTCCGCAAGGAGAAGCGGCAGGCGCCGTGCCTCGCCGCGCCGGGCTCCTTCTCCATGCGCCGCCCCGCGTCCCGCGGAGCCGGGGGCGCCCCGCTGCGCCGCGCCGCCGCACGTGTCAGC
>VWZI01004545.1:628765-808393 GCA_013396835.1 Psilopogon haemacephalus | reverse complement strand
AGCACCTCCGCGGCGGGGTGGCCCCGCGCACCCTCCGACGTGGCCGCCACACCGCTGCAGTGGCGGCGCGCGGGCGCCCCCTGCTGACGCTGTCCGAGCAGCGGCGGACGCGGGACGGCGGCGCCTGGGCCCTTCGCGGTGGTCCTCGGCGCGCTGGCGGGCGGCGCAGAGAGGCCCCTCCCGTTTCCAGCTGCGAAATCGCATTAAAAGCGGCTAAAAATACCCCGAATACTTTCCTGATGTGGTTTCTTTCCGAGGGAGGGACGGAGTGAGGCAGGGAGGGGCCAGCGGGGACCGAGTGCCGCGCTGCGGATAAGGGGCTGCGGCGGCCCCGATGGGGCCCGGGCTGGCTGTAGGACTGTCGGGCCTTGCGAGGCTCCGGCGAGCGAGGGAATACAACAGGCAGGGATAGTGAAGCCCTCCAGCACGGAGCGCAGAGCAGTCCCCGTCCACGACAGTCCTCGCTAAGGGGAAGGGGCTGTATCAGGCACCTCGGACGGGGCCGGGGCCACAAGTGAGAGACTGAACAGCATTCTCAAGGCGAGGTTCGGATCCATGGACTGTGCCTGTGCCACCTTTTCTTCTGAGGAATGCTCTGACCGTGGCCCACGGCCAGACCAGCCTCTCTCCTGGGCTGGGCTGGGCTGCCCAGGAGCTCCTGGCCCCCGGAGTAGCACTCTTCTCTTGCCCTCACCTCGACCCTGTCCCAGGTAGGCAGGAGCACCCCACCATCCAGGCCTTCTCCTGGGGGCCTACAGAGGTGGAGCCAGACACACCTGACCTGGCAAGGTGCCCAAAGCTGTGGGGTGAGATGGTGGCATCATGCCCTCCTGACCCAGCACAGCTGCTCATAGCAATGGCTGCTCTATTGAATCCAGGCATTAGGTTGAGCAGAAGGGAAGATGCAGCAGGCACAGTTGGTGCAGGGCTTTTAGGTGAGGTGGGAGCAGGGCAGAACTCTCTGAGAAAGAAAGTTCTGGGGGCTTTGTGCTCTGGGAGAGGTGAGTCCCAGAGTTGTGTGGCTCTGACACTTGGAGGGGCTGGTGCCTGGTAGTAGTGAGGCTGTAAATGGTGGCTGGGAACACCAGGCATGTCTGTAGGGAGCCTTTCCTCACCTGCATGTTTGCAGGGTTGGGAGAAGCACTGCCAGCTCAGAGGCCAGAGGCTCACCAAAGGCATGGAGTATGGAAGAGGTTCAGAGGAAATCCATGGGGCACCCGGGTGTGCTGCCTGTCTGGCAAACTCATTCCTAGCAGCTCTGCAGAGACTGAAGAGTGAGGTGTTCACGGTTTGCATGTGCTTTGCTTGGGGAAGAGAAATTTGAGTTCTTTGATGGAGCAGACAGACATAACAAGACCTAGTGGCTCTAAGATGATGTCAGGCAAATCATGACTCGGAGTAAGGTGCAAAATTTGAGCATTGCCATTAACTGTCCATGGAATATTTTTGTGTAGATTGGGATGGATGTTCCTTGAGTTCCCAGGCCACTTCTGAAATGAATTCTGGATGCTATTCCACTCTGGGACCTCCTCTGCCCTGCATTAGGTTGAAGGTCACACTAAATGCGGAAGAATTGATTGCTTTGGACTTCAGTAATCCATTTGCTACAGTGCCGCATGGTGAGTTATTAGTTAAGATGAAGATAAGTACAGGAATTATATGAGATTACTGGAGGAGTTCCCCAGTGGCTGGTCCCAGGCCCAGTGTTCATTAATGACTTTGGCACACTGAAATGGATGTGCTAATGAAATTGGCTGCTTGTCCAAAGTTGGAAGGCTTTAACAGTACAGGGGAGGACTGGGATATCCTATAGGAGGGGGCAGGCAATTTTGATGACTGAGGCAGTAGAAATGGGATTAAATGCAACAGCACAAAATGTAAGGTTATGTTGTTTATGTCTTGAGAGCAGACTTTTCTGTTACAAGTTGATAGTGGGGACTTACTGCTTGGAAATAATGGAGAAGAATATAGGTATAGTGCCAGTCCCAGAACTGGGCCACTCACTTTCTGCTCTGGAAGTTGCTTTCTCTGGGTTGAGATGAGGTGGGGAAGCTTCATGGTCTGACAGGCACTGAGACCACTGATAGTGGCTGCAAGCTGCCCTTGCTAATAGGTTGCATGTCTTGGACATGCTGGAATCCAGCTGGGCTGAGGGAGAGCCTGACAGGGCTACTGAGTATGTGAGTATCCTAGGAAATATGTCATACTTGGCAACCCTGCCTGGGTTTTACAGTCTGAGCTGGGGCTGATGCAACCCGAACAGTGTCTGTTCTCATGGAGATCAAGACAGGCAAACGTGGAGGCCTTTTCTGCCTATGAAAGCTCCTTCCACCTTCCACAAGGAAGCTTGTGTGAAGCTTTGCAATTGTTATGAGATTATGTCTTGGAAGCCACACAAATAATGTTTGCAGTTGTTTCCCTTCTCAAAAAAGCACACCAAAAAAAAACCCACAAAAAACTTAGAGATGAGGCAAATAATCTGAGGTGAATGGAGAATAAAATTGCAGAAAAATCCAAGACGCTGGCAGCTGCCAATGTGCTGCTAGTGTGAAGCAGACTAGAGCAGCAGCCTGCACCAAGCACTTTGCTTCCCAGTGAAAGCTTAATGTTTCAAATTAATTGGCCCATGTCGAAATCAGGAGCCTGGCTGTCCGCCTGGCACGAGGACTGGGTGAGAAGAAAGGCACAGTGCTGTGTCACTGGTTGCTACTGGAATTCCCCTGTATCCCATAAATCCTACTGCTGCCAGAGAACTGCTTAACAAAACCTTTGGCTGCTTTGAATAAGGTGGTCATTGTTCTCTCCCGTTGTAGTACTACCATGTGGGCTTTCCACCATAGCTGTAACTACACATGTGTGCCCTCATTCTAAAGGTGGTCTAGGACCAGAGGCATGTGGGAGTGCTCAAATATGATTGCTTTCCCAGACTCTTCTGGCTCTGTCTTGAGTGGAAAGAGGACCAGACACAAGCTCTATTCATAGGTCCAGTGAAGGAGTAATCAACAGCAAACAGTGCTAGTGGGGGACCCTGTTAGTCCTATTCTGCGTGATTGGGTTTGGTTTGAAACCAGATGGAGAGAGTCCATGATTAGGTGAGAGAACTTGTCCGTGAAAGGAATGCTTGCATAGTTCTTGCTTGCTATTCAGATGAGAGGGGGTGGCAGCAGTGAGATTTATAGATGAGGAAAAACTGAAACAAGTAATGCAGGCTAAGGGCTGAATATACACCTGAAAGTGTACATTGGGAAGGAGAAACCCTGGCACCGTGGACCCAAACTGGACAGGAAGCAAGAAAAGAACTTTAGTCAGCCATAGCAGCACTAAATGTTTGTCCTAATCACTGTCTCCTTCTCAGTTGAGTGGGGTTGCTCTAGGCCTGTGACCAGATACTGCCTGCAGTGTCACAAATAGGGCAGAGGAGAATTAAGCTGCTGAGAAAAGGAGACCTCAATGCTTAAAGCAAGCAAGATCCATTTCAGCCACAGCATGAAATAGTGGATGAAGACTTTTTCTCTCCTTTTGGCCTCTTCAAGCAGGCAAAAATATGTCAGGATGAGTGACAAATACACTCCAATAAACGGAGAAGTCCAGAGGGATTTAAGGCAAGACAGATCTTTAGGTTATGTCTGCTCTTCTCTCTCTCAAGTCAGAAGCTGAAGTTCTGAAACAAGGCTTAATTCTGCAATTGATTAAATGTTTTCTTTGCTGCACATGGACTCCACTCTTCTTCATGTGGCCTGAGACTTCTGTTATTAGGGTGGGCAGCAAGCAGCAGGTATCTGGGATGGACAAGCAGGGTGGCATCTGGGATGGAGGCCGTAGTGGAATTGAGAGGAGAGGCTTAAGGAGGTCATTTCCAGATGAGGGGACTCATATGTCTTACCTAATCCTCCATGACCTGTACTGTTTCTACCCTGCCTCTGGTAGGAACACCGTGCCAGGTCCCTGTTTGAAGGCCACAACTAGCAATGGACTCCTACCCAAGGATTACTGCCCCAGGGATGCTCTCTTGATTAATCATGTTACCACACTCATCTCAGAAAGCTCTTTTGGTGATCAAGGTCAATTCTAAGTGTATTCCTGAACTTGGACACCCTGCAGTAGCTACTGCAGCCTCGGGACTGCAGACCCCTCTGTCTCCTGGTATCTGCATAGTTGCAGTGTTGCTCTTCAGAGGAGTGGTTGGGAACTGGGAAATGCAAGGCCATATTCCCATGGCCCAGTGATGAATCATGGGTCTAGATGAAAACTGTCCTCTCTGCCTCATGAATACTTGAACCTGTAATTCAAAGAGAAGAAGAAAGTATCCAGAAGATCATATTTTCATAGAACCTAACCATCCTGGCTTCAAAAAAGGAAAATAATATCTCACTTAGTGAATTCCTTAAACATGTCAAGGTTTGTAAAGGGAGATAATATCTTTTATTGCACCAGTTGATACAGCTGGAAAAAACAGGCAGGCTTTCAGGCACAGAAACACTTCTTGTCTGTTTTTTTCCAGCTATATCAGTTGGTCTAATAAAAAGTTATTACCTCTGCCCACAAATCTTCTTTTACTTAATCCTTGGATCATCACAGTCACAACAGAACTAATTGAAAATGTCAGTAAGGAAAGGAAAAATGGACTAAAGGAATTAGTTGACACAATTTATTTAGACTCTTTAAAGTTGTTTAGTCAGACCATGAGCATTTACTTAAGCTAAGCAGGTAGTGAGAAAGATATGGTGCCTTTAGTAAAAGGTATTCTGGATGGCTTAAAACCTTAGGGTGACACAGACAATTTTCATCATATTAACAGTGTAGTTTGTTGTCTGGTATAGTTCTTGAATGTAGTAGCAGAATAAGTAGATAACAGTTATTCAGGCTGATGAGGATGGGTGAAGATGGTGAGGAATGTCAGAGATACCAGAAAAATATAGGCAAATGAACAAGGCACAGGAGAACTGCATATTTATTTAACATGTGAAGCCAAAACCAGAACTATTTAAAATTAATCTAGACATCTGTCCAGCCAAAAAAAAAAGGGGGGGACTGGAGGTGGTTTTATACAGCTCAGTGGAAATCTCTGCACAACTTATGCTTGAGAGGTACGTGTGTAATGATGATGGTGCTTATATATGATCTTCAGGACTGCTTCCACCGAGTGCTCTGGGGACTGGCTGCTCCGTCTGGAAGGCAGCGTTCGAAAGCTGGAGAGAATTGGGAAGAACATCAGAAGCAATCAGGAGACTTGGCAAAACCTTCTATGAGTAGACAGATCTGCAAGGCTGGGATTATCTGCCTTAGTGGGAATTTAGAAAGCATATTCAGTCAAGAGCTGGACAAGACAGAGTGGCAGGCTGTTTGTAACCTACCCCTACTGCATGTGACATTTAAATCCGATAGAAGAGCGCTTTCATGGCGTGTCGTGCTGAGAAATTGTAGCACCGCTCTCACCGTTAATCAAAGGTTCAAGTCAGCTAACGGAGCTGGGTATTTATATGGCTACCGGGAGTACCCGCCGGTATAATTCTCTGCTAGCCGTTTGGCAGGAGCACCCAGCCTGCGCTGAGCCGGTTTTTATGAGGTGCGCAGCCTGCCGGCTGCCTCAGGCTCCTGGACCGGGTCTCCGGGAGCGGGACGGGAAGGGGCGGCCCAGGCCATAGGCCGGGTGCTGAGGGGCCGCCTCGGGGACGGTATCCGGGCCGCCCGTGGTATCCAAACTCAGCGCAGGCCGAGCCGGCGGACAGCGGCAGTGCGGTGCCGGCGGGCGGTTGTCGGGCCGTGGGGGCGGGCTGTGTGCCGGAAGCACCCGCGGCGGCCGATGGAGGCCGATGCGGAGCGGGCGGAGGCGCCTCGGCGTGGGGTCGTCGCTGGGGTGAGCGGGACCCGGGGCGCAGCGAGCCTGGCTTTTCGCCCGGCTTTTCGCCCGTTGCGTCAGCTGGCTTTCCGCGGTGGCGGGTGGGGGCGGCCGGGCCGGGGCCAGGCCCTAGTCACTCGGCCCGGAGGCGCCGGGGTTTCCAGACGCACCGCGTTCCCACGCCAGCGGGAAGAGTGCGGCTGCGGAGCCTCGGGGCCGGTAGCCCTCTCTGTGTGGCGGCGGTGGGTGGGGAAATGGTGTGGTTTCCCCGCTCCGGTAGGCCTGCTTGAGCTTCCCTTGGGTACCTCCGCAGGGTTAGACTGCTGCGGGACGCTCTGCAGCGGGGAGAGCTGAGCGGCGGCTGCAGGATTAACATCCGCAGCTGGAAGTGCTTTTGTGCTGTTAAGGGGAACGCGTCTCAGCTGCAGAGCTATTGCGTTTTTCTCAGCTCTGAAGTAGCCTTCCTCAGTAACCGTGTCCTCTTCGCTCTTTTGCGGTTCCTCTTGTGTTACAGCTGCTAAAGATGGGCCGTCGAGCCCGCCAGGACCTCCTGCCGGATGAGAATACCTGCAGGAAGAATTCCTCGTCTACTTCTCTCGGAGAGGTGGGTGTCCTGTCAGGAGAACCTGTCTGGTGTCTTCAGTGGAGGATTCTTCGTTTCTTCTGAGATTGTTTCCCACAGAGTGTGTGCTGTCCTTTTAAGTTTGTCCTCGGAGTCGGGAACCAAATGACTCTCCTGTCCGTTTCCCTCTGCACCGCGTAGTTTTCACATAGGATAATATCTGGAGCTAGAGTTTCTCACGTGTGAGGTATGAAGAGTAGCATCACACAGGGTTTAAGGCCTCTTCTTCTTGCACATGCATACCTTCCACAGGAGTTAAGATATGAGCAGGCACATTTTGTGGCTGCCACCCATTTGTGGTAGCAAGACAGACTAGGGGTAGGCAGGCGCCCTAGCCGTGCACTTTGCTGTTGTTAGATTACAGACTATGGTATCTGAGGTGGTCGATATCAAGTTTGTCTAGTGGTGTGCTTTCCACCACATACAGGCTACAAAAGTCATGCTAAGAGTTAGCTTTGAAGCCTTGGAGGCTTTGTCTTGTGGGTAGTAACAGGCAAACTCAGTTCATACTTGACTTTGAAGAAAACCTTGTGTTTCGAGTCTGTTCTGTCAGTACCTCTTCAAGATGTAGAGGATGCTCTGGAGCCCCTCTTTGACAGGACAAGTAGGCAACATTCTCTGATACTTATAAAGATGAGATCGGAACCATGTTGATTCGGTCTTGCTTAGTGCTGCAGAATGCTCATATTCTACCTGGAAGTCTGGTGTTAGCATGGCTTTTCCACAGGCATCTCCTGCTGAAAGGAGCACCTATCAAGAAATGGTGTGCAGATTTTGCTCATCAGCACCTTGAGATGGACAAAAAGCATCATTACACTTCACTTGACAGTGATGTTTGTTTAAATGAGATTAGCTTTCTGCAACACTAGTCATGATCTCTAGCATATCATATTATTCACTTCTTTAAATTGCAAAATTACTTTGCCATGCTGGCCACCCTGGCAGCAGTTGTGCTTTAAGCAATAGTGCTCAGAGTCCTGGAACCTTCTGTCTTGTAAGTGGCTACTCTGTGAGCCTCTCCTATTACTCCCCTATTAAACTGAGTAGTTTTCTCTCAATCATCTGTGCCAAAACGGTTTTGTTAGGGGGCAGTTTCCTTGGAGTCCGTATGATGCTGTTAAAAATACACTCTTCGGGCTTACCTTGCAATAACAAGTTTGTTTTGTTTTGGTTTTCTGTGGAGAAAATATGCTCTTTTCTCTTGATAGGCATAATGGAGAATCATCTCCCACATGTGCATTCTGCCTTCCCTGGCTATGCTATAGGACTTCAAGAGAGATCCTATGAGGGAATTTGCAGAAGGCATAATTTAAGAACTCCAAGTAACATGGGGCTCATAGGTTAGTCAAGAAACCAGCTGCTGGTTTAAGTGGGTGTAATTGTTGGTTAGCCTCCAGATTAGGGTGTCTTGCTGTCAGACTACTCTCTTACTGGAATTGACTGCATTAGTTCATGAACTGATTCCTTGGTTAGTAAGAGACCAGGGCATGGTGTACAGCTGCCGAATTGTAACTTACTGCAGTTGTACTTGGTATGTTTCGTATCAAAGTCTCTGTAATTAGCTGGGAAGAGATCATAAAGGCTCTGGTCCTTGGGCACCCCTGGAGAGGGCTAAGAAATAGTTACAATCTTCTATTGAAAGCAATGAGCTTGTCAGCAGCAGAAGGGTGAGGCCTTCCACACCTTATGAGATTCAAATATGTTATTACTGGATCTTAACCACCAGGAAGAAAAGTTTGTGTCAATAGTCTTCCTTCAGACAGCTCTTTGTTGCTAAATGTTGCTGTTAACTGCATACCTTGGAGTATTGGAGAAGAGACAAAATATGCTATAAATATTCCTTCACCTTTTCCTTTGCTTCAGAATTGGAGGCTTCTTGTACATACCAAAGTGAGCATTTAATAGAAGTAATAGTGGTTTTGCCCTTCACCCTACATTGGCAGTCACCTTTTGCTTTGCTGGAAGCTTGTCCTTGGCTTGCCTTGGAATGGTGGGGTCAGCTGTTACAATGGATGTCTCATTTAGCCGTCTGGTCATGTTGAAACCCTTTCAAGGAACCTTCCCAAAAGAAAGTAGTTCCCTCAGTAGTTCCTTTGAGTTTTAAAACTGGTTTACTATTCACCTTGATGACTTCTCTTTCATTCCATGTCAATCCACTCTGGTTTCCACCCAGCTCACATTTCTGGTATGAACATACTATTTGTGCTATTATTCTGCTCTTTTGATGACATAAAACCATCCAGGAAGCATTTTCCAGTCAGAGCAGCTTGTTTGAAGGAAACAAAAAGTACCTTTCTATCCATGTTTAAACATTTGGGCTTATTACAAGGAAATGCACTTTGAGAGGTGAACAAGAGAGATAGGGAGAGAGTCCAAGGGAGAGCTATGAGGATGATTGTGGAACTTGAACATCTCTCCTACAAAGAAAGACGGAGAGACTCTGGGCTATTTAGACTGGAGAAGAGAGAGCTGAGAGGGGATCTTGTCAATGTTGAAAAATATTCCGGCGTGGCCTGTCCTAAGTGATTCCTGCTTTGGCAGGGGAGCTGGACTCGATGATATCTGGAGGTGCCTTCCAAGCCCTAAAGTTCTATGATTATATGATAATTCTACAAATGTCTTGTGGAAACCTCTTTCCCTAGGGTGCAACTGCAGTCACCTGTGCTTTGTAGCTTAATATGCTTCCCCCAAGTTCTATGAAAAGTGTGTATATCTGGTTCGTGTGTATGTCTCTTACAGTAAGTTGCTTAAATGCAGTGGTGCATCTCTAATTCCTTAGCCCAAGTCTCTATTTGATAATTCCTGTTCCTTTGTGGAAGTATCTGCATTGCTTTCAACTTTAGACCTCTGTCTCCTCAAGGGGCTAACTGAGGGTCACAAAGCTCACATTCTGCCATTTGACATACAGAGCATTCCTGCCTTTTCAGGAGTACAAGTACTAACAACAACTCTGCAGCTATGTATTATTTCAGGAGGCAAGAAGGAACATGATTATTTGCTGTAAGCGGTGCAGGCAGCATCCTTCTGCAGCAGTTGCCTGTGGAACTCCTTGGCAAAGCAGCAGGCGCTACTTGGGCACCCAGGGGAATATGCCGTAAATGGGAATTCCTAGAGATAAATCTGCTTGCTGCGTGCCAGAACTCTGCATTTCAAACATTCATTTTCAGAGGGGTAATGTGTCCATTTTTCCATCGTGAAGCCTTTCCCATCCCCTGGCTTGATGTGTTACTTTTTAATCATCTTGATGCTATCAAGTTTCTGACAAAATGGGACAAACTCAAGCTGGTGGTGTTATTTGTCTAGTGGGAGGGACAGATCAGATAATGAGATCTGCTGAAGATCTTTGCTGTCCCAACCTACTAAAACTTCTGGAAACTTCTGTAGAATAAAAGTAAAATCTCTTTCCTGGCTGTAACATCACTGCATCCAACAGCCTGAATGTTGGCTTGATGACATCTGTCAAAAGAATCTGTGTGAACAGGTTTGGATCTCTTGAGGAGATTGTTTTGGAAAGCTGAGTGGAAAAGCCTCTTATTTTTTGTCCTTTTTTTGGTGTCTTCTGTCACCTGTGAACTATCTGCTGTTCTGTGTGAAATCACTATGTAAAAATACTGTAGTATTACCTGCTTTCATAGCCTGCTTTCATGCTGTGATGATGGGCTTCCTTTGGGACCTTGTCCAAGAGTTCCTTGGTTCCTTGGCTTTTAAGGCTCAGTATGATGTTGCTGTCTCTCTTGCAGCACTTTGCAGATCTTTTGAGTGGAGCCTTTTAGCAGGCAATATGTCAGCCTAAAGGATGAGGATTTTCCAGGCTATGCTGAGTATTTCCACACAGATAGGACAAGGGTTTGCCCTAAGAACCAGTTCTCTGCTGGTTCTTTTCCTCACGTTTCCTCAAAGTCTGGGGAAAGGCTCCATGCTTTCACTTCTGAATGTATGTTCTTGTCTTGTCCTACTTGTGTAATTGTGGTCTTTGGGTGATAGTTAAAAAGTGAGCATTTCTATGCTGTAAAAAACACTTTTTTCAGCATAGATTCAAATAGAAAGACAAAAGCTTGGGCCACCTCCACTGTATATTGGAAGGATGTTCCCACAGGTGAATTTTGCAAAGCATCTATTTGGACATCTGCCATCTTTCTTAACAAACACCCCTGGCAGTGATTCTTTAGGCTGATATCCAGGACTCAGTTATCTAACCTGAGTGAATAAATAACTGCAAATCAATGGTTGAGGGTGGAATCCATGTGGAAGATTGCTCAAATAAATGGTTATTAAATGTTTTTCCAACATGTGCTGTCCAGCTGGATTTCCTTCTGTGCTACTGTGACTCCTGTACTACTTGGGTTCTGTGTCCAGAGAAGTTGGGCCTCACAGAAGCCACTCTGCTCTTGGTTGTGGGAACAGTTGGGTTCCTAGATGACAAATACACACTTTCAACAGATCTTAGCAGTTCGACAAATCTGATTTCATTTACACTGCTCACTGATACAGCTCACTTCTATACCCCAGCTGCCCTAACTTGGATGTAGTCTCCCTCTGTTCCTGTCATGGTAAAACTGTAAGACTATATGACAGCTCAGACAAAAAGTGGACTCAGACACCAGACTGCTTTAGTCAGAGCTGTATACAATTTGTGAATCTTGTGGCTTCTCTGTTCCCCAGGAGAGATAATGCAGTCCAGAAGAGAAAAACCAGGTGGGTTACTGTAGTGTTTCCATCTATCTTGTGCATACTTCTGGTGCAGGGTCATTGGATACAAGATTCTCTCCCTGAGTGATTCTGAGCGGAGTGTTTTCTGGGGTAATAGGGATTACTGGGTTCTTGGTTGACTCCTTCTTACCTAATGGCTCATTGTCACTACGGCTGCTCATCAGAAAGGTTCTCAACCAGTTTGCAGTTTTCATGGTGATTAACTGGCAACTTTCCCCAAGTTACTCAGCTACCCCATAAGCAAACCTCTGCCTTATACTATAAGGTAAGCTAAAGGTCATCTAGAAAGCTAATGCTGTTGTCAACAAGACCTAACTTATAGTAACTGCTCCAGCTTCTGCTCCCAGTAGAGGATCTGAGGTTGCTTTGAGAGACAGTAGCTCCTGAAAAAAAAACCAACTTTATCCTCCTGCAGTGTTTAACCTCTAGTGCTGACAAGTCCAGCACCATTTCTGGTCTCTGGCATGGTTGCAGAGGCTATGTATACAAAGTCTCTTCTCATTCTCATAGTTTTTTGTGTTTTGGTTTTTCTTTCTCTTTAGTTTTTCAAGGTCTGATTGTTGGCAGACTTTCATGCCGTTGCAGTTGAGCAGACTTGCTTTTTTCTATCACAGTTGGTATATGCATAAATAACTAGATATAGTATTTTACAATGATGGGATCAACTTTGTAATTTGTTCAGGTAAGTAAGATTTCAAAATGTGCTGTGGGTCAACCATTCATGTCAATCTTCAAGCTATTCATCTCAATCTTGAAGCTATTTTATGGGGCTTCCATAGTTCTTCCATTTAACTTTTTTTCTTCTCTTTTTGCCTGCTGATACTTCTAGGATGAAGACTCTGAGGAAAAGGTTGACGATGTAAGACTAACAGACTTTCTAGGTACCTGCTGGCTTCTCTGAAGGGGACTAGTAGGACTAATCAATTAATGTGTCTGCAGACTACCTTAAGAGGGGACTCTCATATAGGAGAGTAAGACAAAGTTTGCTTCAGATGCAATACCTTTCCTGCATCCTCTGTTCCTGTTGCTGACAGGTCTTTTTATTAGCTTTGTGACAGCTGCTCTTACCAGCTGCTGCATCTTGTTCTGAGGTCACAGATATATATGTAGCCATTGGAAATGTATTCTATTTTGATTTAAAAGTCAGGGCAGCAATTAGCTAATAGAGTACAAAACCTGACTGAGGTTAGACTTGCTGTCCAGTATGGTTAGCTTACTCCCGTAACACAGAAAGTTGTCTTCTGGGATTTTGAATCTTTGCTGGTGCCCCAGAGGAGAAGGCCAGCCAGTAGTAACTAGGATGTGTGCCTTTATGTTCTGTCAGTGTTTTGGTTTTGTTGCTCCAGCACTTCAGTGCTAATGTCTGTAGTTAATAGTATAGTGTTTCTTGCCAGGCTCCTGTTAAACAGAGAAATGAAATACCCATCTCCTTTCTCATCCTGCAGCAAACTGAAATACAGCTAAGCATTCATATTGCATTAAAAGCTGGTGTGGTGCTGTTCAAAACAACCTCAGAACTAGGAGCTGTTTCTGTTGAAGTCCTTGGGCTAGTTGTGTTGCACTCTTCCTAACCATGGAATTGGTGTTGCCCAGGTTTTCCTGGCTAGAGTTGCTCTTTGTGTATGTTAGACGGTTGAACATTCTCTCCTGTACTCGTAATTTCTTCTGCTGAAGTGCCAGCTTGGTACTGGTAGCATAGTAGAGTCATTAGTGAAATTTTAAAGCCCAGAAAAGAAGCCCACATCACCCATCTCATTAATTCTGGTCTCAGAAGGGTATGCTCATCACAAGGAGTTAAGACTGTTCAGATTAGTTCAGTTTTCTCTTGGTAGTGCTAGGGATGATGTTGTAGGAAAGATCCACTGGGTTTATTTGTCAGTGATGGATGGTTAAGGACTATGCCCAGAGCACTTTTACATTTCTCAGGCAAAGAGACCTCCCACTGATGGCTGTAGTTTTGGGGACTGGTTGCCCAATAAAAACTTTACCTGATAATTGATCTAACCTCCCCCCACTAGAAGCAGTCCTTACAGTCATTTCTCTGGCAACTAATTCCGCCTCAGTGCTGTGCCCTAAATCATTGATTCCCAAGGTTTGCTGTACATAGTGGTGGCTGGTCACATGCCACAGGTGCCTTTTTTCTCTTGGCTGCTAAATTTCATTAAAATTACTAAAGTGGTGTGACTCTTCCACATGAGCAATTGTTGCTTCAGGGATGTTATGCAATGGTGCTTGGCAAGGTTTTCCTTGGTATGAAGTGATCCCTGCTTTGAAGCCCTTTGTTTAGATAACTCCTGCAGTCATTATTCAGGCTTATGCTCTGCAGCATCACAGTCACGCTTTGTAGTAATTTTCCATTTATAAATGCCTGTGATGGGCAACAAGGTGGTTAACTGAGTGTTGAGAAATCTTAAATGATCAGCAAACTACTTCTAACTTACAATACTAGGTGCTTACAAACTTCTGTAAGTTTATCATGAGTCTTTCCCAGACCAAATTATTAGTGGATAAAGTGTGATCCAAAACATGTTGCAGTATATCCCTTCTTTAGTCACTGCCTGGCCAAGCTGAAATGCTTGGCTTCTTGAATCATTTGTCCGAAGTTGGCCCATTCATCCCCCTGATGGCTCACGTAACCTTTCGCTGAACTCCCTTCGGGCTGTGCAGAGTGTTACAATCTGAACTGTTCCTGGATTTGGTCCCTTTCCTTTTGCTGCGCTGAAGATACTGTGTGGCTGCTTGAAAACTACCGAACAGCTCCCTCAGTGCTGCGGATGTGACCTACCTACTGAAGTTCTGCCCTCCAGCCATCTGCCTGCTCTCAGACTTGTTTTGCATCTCCTGGCAAACCACTCATCTTGGATCTGAATTTTTGCCAGTTGAATCACTTCATTTGGCTGTACCTTTCAAGGCTGCCAGGGACATTTAGCCAAAGGCTGTGAGGCTGGTGAACGGTATAATAAAGGGTGTATCCTAATATCTCAGTTAATTTGCAGAGGCAGGAGCAGTATGAACGTGGCTGTGAGCCAAGATTTTGCTGAGTTCTCTTTCTGGCGTTGCCACAGATTTGCTGTGGGGCCTTGGAAAAAAATCCCTGTTCTAGTTTGCTTTAGTCCCTGTTAAAGCTTTATGCAGAAGACCTGTGGGGATTCCCTAAACACAGGTAGCTGTAGATGTCTTATTCTCTTAGCAGAGTCCCTGTGGATCTGTATTGGGTGCCTGTGTCATGTGTGGACAATCTCGGGATGGGCCCTTGGATCTGTTGAGCTGGAGACTGCAGTATGCTTGAAACTCTGTCCTATGGAGTTCTGGCCCCATTCTGAGAGCTTCGGTAGTGCATGGACCTGCACTAGCAGTGATACTGATCTCTGTTTTGGGTTCTGCAGCCTTCAGCAGTGGAGCAGGACTTTTTCTTGCCTTTGGGGATCCCAGTAATAGAAGTGTTCATTTCAATGTTGAAGCTGCATGCTTTATGCATGAAGATTATGTCCATGGTCTTCTTTCCAGGCTGGAAGATACAGATTTTATGATGTGTCAAGTAATGTTTCCCACCTCTCTAGAGAGTATTACATATGATGACAAACCTATGAGCTGGAGCTGCAGGGAAGGACATTCTGGCTGGATGCAACAGTATATTAGCAGGAAGGTATTTGTACCAATCCTAATGAGTCTGACTGGGACCTTACTCTCTAGTGGTACTTTGGTGGACATGCCTTAGGTAGTCTCAAGTTCCTTCATGGACTAAAGCAAGGAGAGTGCCCAGTTTCTTAGTTAGCTGGATGCTGACCCCCATGGCACTATATTACTCAAAGCTTGAGTGACAGCATGCTCTAAGGCAACAACTGGTTGGAGGATTTGAGGATCTGACCTTTCCAGAGAGGGCAATCAAATCCTTCTGTAGATCTCTTTCCAAGTGCTTTTAAACCAATTTGGGTTGAAACGTGGGCTGTTGTGTTTTATGAGGAAAGGCTGAGGGAGCTGTCTCTCTAGCTTGGAGAAGAGGAGACTGAGGGGTGACCTTGTTCATGTTTATAATTGTGTGAAGGGTCAGTGTCAGGAGGATGGAGCCAGGCTCTGCTCAGTGATGTCCAGTGACAGGACAAGAGGCAGTGGGTGCAAGCTGGAGAACAGGAGGTTCTGTGTAAATGAAAGGGAAAACATTTTTACTGTGAGGGCAGCAGAACACCGGAACAGGCTGCCCAGAGAGTCTTCTATGGAGACATTCAAAACCCTTCTGGATGCATTCCTGTGTGACCTACTCTATGTGATCCTGCTCTGGCAGGGGAATTGGACTAGATGATCTTTTGAGATTCTTTCCAACACACAATGTTCTGTGATTCTATGGGCACATCAGGAACAGTTGCTTCTTGTGGTGATTCAAGGGATCCCAGGTTCCCTTAAGAAGACCAGAGAGGCAAAGTCCCATCTGAGGGGTCGGACCTGGTTATCACAGCATATTGTAATATTATTATTCTGTTCTGCTTTCTGGTAACACAGCTATAAGGCAGTGTTACAAATTACACAAAATTAATAATCTACACTAATTTTGATATCCAGGTGAAGATCGTTAATAACTATGAAAATTGTTTGTTAACATTAAATCTCGCCAGAAAACTTACTTACAATATTTGAAGTGCACAGTTTGCATACTTACACAGGAAACAGGCAAAACTAGAACACTTTAAGTAGCAAATGCAAACATTAAAACTGGAAAGAGGTTCTTAGTTTCAAGTATACCTCTTGCCCACCAGGGGACTTGAGAGGCTCCTTTCTGCTGCTAGGGCAGAAAGGCACAGCAGAATCTAGGTACAGAATTTCTTAGAGAGAGGCTTTGAAATATTTACTCACAAAATAGTATCAGACAGTACCTGAAGCTTGAAGGGAATTCTGTCGATATCTTGAAAGTTGTTGCAGGCAGAGCATGTGGCAGGGCAAAGAAGGCAAAGCAAAAGCGAAAGCAGAAAAGCATGTGGCAGAAGCCCAAATGTGATGGCTGCCATGGCCACACAGATTCACCAATCAGAATGGTACTTTGCCAAACCTGATCATATTAGGTGAAGTCAGGAGGAAAAAGTCTGGGCATGTCTTGGACCCTCGAAGTGGGTGTCTCCAAGCCTTTTGTCTTCTCCCTGTGCTCTGCTTCCTCCCCCCAGCACAGGGGAGGGACCATGAGATCATGCCTGAGCAAGCCAGGACATGTATCTTCCATGACCTCCCCTTCCCTCCCCTCGGGAAGAGTAGCATCCCTACTTATCTCATGGTTTGTGTGGGAGATGGCTTCTAGCTGGCAGGGAATTTTGATCTGCATCATGAGGCCTGCTGAGGCCTTGTAGGCCTAAGCTGAGGAGGGCAGTTTTAGCTTTCTCTCAGCCCTGCTGAGGGTGGACAGGGTGGAGAATTCTAGAAGGTTTTAGTCCAGTAGATGTGGCCTAGCTTGTGGATGTATTCATTCTACCTGATTGCCTTTTGCATGTATGCACCTGTAAATAGAATCTCCCTCTAAACTTCCAATCAGTATGCAGTATCTTCATTCTTACTCTTCCAAAGGCCTAAGTGTCATTTCTGTCCTCCAGTCCCAGACAGCTTGTGGCCCTAAACTGGGACACTTCCAGTAGATGTTTGTTGGAAGAACAGCTATCACAAAAATTTATGTGCCTGAAATGTGAAAGCAGCTGTGGACTTAGATTGCTCAGTTTCCCACTTTGGTGGGGTTGTTTGAGTGTATTTTTGTCCTAAAATACTATGCAGAATAGTGCAGAGATCCTGTGGTGAGAAGCAACCTGCACTTTACCTAGGGAAGTACCAGCTTGGTTAGCAGATGTTCTTAAAGCTAGACCGGTTCCAGACTCAAGCTGACTCACCAGGATCCTGCTTGCAGGTGTGTCTGCACCTGTGGTGTAGACATGGCCTGGGGCTCGATATGATCAGGGCCTTTAATCAGAGCGGTGTTTTCCTGACCCAGTTCTTACCCTTGCACAGTGGTTGGCACCCAACTCCAAACTCGTTCCATTGCCTGGTCTCAATCTGCACAGCAGCTTCCCCACACGTGCTCTTTCCTGCACCCCCTGAAACTTAGTGCTGAGGAGCCCAGCACTAGCTACGCTCTCTTGGGTGCTTTCTGGAGGACCCTATTTGTGTAAAAATAACCCCAGTGGTGTAGGCACTGTCCAGCCACTCTAGATCAGAGACTCTGTGACTTAAGAACTTGTGTGTAATTGTGATGCAGTCCCTTATAGACCCTTTTGCATCACTAACTTGCATTGCTCTAAGATCTTTCCTGTTCCCAAAGACCTTACAGTCTGACTGTGTTGTTTAGCATCCAGTTCTCCCCCGTGATATTCTACTTGCAGAAGAACCCTCACCAGGGGCTACCTGCTTTTTGTATATGACACTCTGCAGGGTTTTGCCTTCTTAGGCATGTAATTGGAAGTGGGGTGAGCTGGCAGTAGGCAGGGCAGCTCTTGAAGCAGCTGGCATCACTGAGAGCCTGGGAGGGTTCTCTGAGGCAGAATTTCCTGTAGCTGTTGCACGTTGCGGATGTCCTCCCATGTGTGTCCTGGGCTGAGCTGCGAATGTCCCTCCATGTGCATGAGTTTCAGTTATATGTCTGTGTTCTTTCATTGTGCTAATAAATACCCTCCTCCAAAGGGAAACAGCATCCCAGGAAACACTGGCTTTTTTGCCTGCTTCCATTTTACAGAGGTTGCTTCTCTTTTTTTTTTTTTTTCATTCCTCCCAGTGGTCTTCTGGTTGCTTGTAGAAATGCTGGACTCCCAGCCTGTTCCTGGGGACCGCTCAGCTGGAAGCTGGCCAGATTCTCCAGGAGGAATCTCAAAAATGCAACTGAACTTTTGTTCCCTAATTAGGCCAACTTCCCCAGTGTGAGCCCCAGCACTGCATGGCCTGGAGCTCCCCAAGGCCTCATGCTGTTTCTCTCCCGTGCACCCCGAGTGGCTGGCCAGCAGGACAGTTATTTTCAGCCTTCTGAGCTTATCTACTAGCCTTTTGATGACATCTACTGAAATAGCATTTCTAGTCAGCCATGTTTCCCAGCCTTTCTAGTATCCTCTGTGTTTGGCTATTGTGATGTTGGTTTGATGTCCTTTGATTATAATTTTAATAAAAGCTTTTCCGTACATTTATTTAATGCTTTGAATGCAAAAGCATCACCCACCTGAAGGCAATAGAAGAACTGCAGTACTGATGGAGATGGATGGAAACATGTCTGTAGCACAAGGTAGTAGCAAACTAAGAGATGTTTGTGCCTAGGAGGGCTGTAGGAGCACTTACCTGAGTAGAATTTGCTTGGTAACCCCTTGCTCTGAGGATTAGATTTTGTGCTGCTTCATTGTTTTCATGCAGGGGAGAGCACTAACTCTTGAAACAGGTCAAGGTGCCAAATGCTGCAATATGACAGCTTTCCTAGCAGGCACACATGCAAGCTGGCCACTGTTTTAGGGGAGAAATTATTGATATGAGCTGCTTCTCTACTTGCTATGATAGCTAACAGAGAATAGAGAAAGTTCTTGGAGATATTTAAAATCTCCATGGTGCTTTCTCTAGTAAAGGAAGGTCAATGACCACAAAGGACAGTTTGTGGATGAAATGGATATCCAGTGTTTTCTGCTATGTGTTTAAAACTTAAAAAATCTTGGAGGGTATTCATTAAAATCAAGTGCACAACATGATAAAGAAGGCTAACAGAGATGGGGTGTTGTTTGCAGAAAGCTGAGGCTTGTATTGATCTGGGAATTAAGTCTTTTTTTATATCATCTGTTCTGTAAGATCAGCGCAAATTGTCAGTGCTATGTGGCCACTTGGAAGCAGTGGGGCTATTTGACTTACAGCTTCTTAATTAGTACCAGTCAAAACTAATTCATCAGGCCCTTTTATGGAGATTGGCTTTTCCTCGGCCAGGGAACCCTTAGGCAGCTTGCTGGAGAAGAGCAAGCTCCATTCCAAACTAATTTCTTTCTAATTCATGGTCAGTATTGGATAAAAACCAAGGCACATCCATACTGCATAAAATCTCAGCGTTTATATGTTGGGCAGAACATAGATGTCACATGTTTTAGGAGCTCTTTTATGTGACAGAAGAATTGTATGTCCTCTGTTGCATGCTATCAATGTCATTTGGTCCCTGCTTCCCTGCACAGAGTGCTCAAGTTTCAGAGGAATTGTCAAGTTGATGAAGGTAAATTAGTTCATATTTCCAGATCCACCTGAGAACCTGAGGGACCCAACATGTCTGTAATTTGCCTGTGTTGTGGTAGGTCCTCAAAGAAACTTTGCTGGACCCCCAGGATCTGGAGACACACAGAGTAGTTGCTTCTCTGAGGGGGGCAGCATGCGACTAACACCTTCAAAACTGCAGGCATGATACGACAAGCAGTCTGCAAATTTCTGTCTTAATGGGGAAGCCAAATTAGATTCTACATCTGTCTGATAAGAAGGGGCCTGACTAGAGATAAAGAAGATAGACTTTCTACTTTAATGCAGGAGAGATGGAATTCAGGTCAGTCATTTATGAAAGAGAGAGATACAACGTTAGCAGTGTGAAAGTATTGGTAAGGAAGATGGAATGAGAAATACTGGTAAAGGGACATCACAAAAATGGCAAAATGAATTTGTGAGAAAAAAATAAAATGAGAAGCTTAGACCATCTCAGTGTTCCTTGAAAAAGGGGATGGTCTGCAGAAACTAAGGTAGAGGAAATCTGGAGATAACTGATAAAGCTTAAGTGGAAAAGCAAACCACAGTGAGTGTTAGTTAATGCTGAGAAAGAAACTGAGCAGCAAGAGCTGGGAGAAAAAGCACTGTTGCAGTAGCTGGTGGAGTATCAGTGTTTTGAACAGCAAACCATTTAGGATGTATAGCTTAGCTTTGCATCTGGGAACATACATGAGAATCTTGCTTCAGATCCAACACACAGGTAGCAGCAAGTTGTGCTTGTTTAAAGCACATGGTCTTTTTTTACCAAGAAGGTGTGTTCAGGAGCACTCTTGACAGAATCACAGAACATTGCAGGTTGGAAGTGACCTCGAAAGATCATCTAGTCCAACCTCCCTGTCAGAGCAGGATCACCTAGAGTAAGTCATGCAGGAATAGAATACATCCAGGTGGGTGGATGTCTCCAGAAAAGACGATTCCACAACCTCCTTGGGCAGCATGTTCCAGTGTTTTGTCACCCTCAGAATGAAAAAGTTTTTCCTTATGTTCACACGGAACCTGCTGTGCTCCAGCTGGTACCCATTGCCCCTTGTCCTACCATTGGACATTGCTGAGCAGAGCCTGGCTCTGTCCTGACACTGACCCCTCACATAGTTATAAACATTAATGAGATCACCCCTCAGTCTTCTCCAAGCTAAAGATCCCCAACTCCCTCAGCCTTTCCTCGTAAGGGAGATGTTCCACTCCATCATCTTTGTGGCCCTTGCTCCACTGCAGAAGAACAGTGTCCTCTGTTTCTACTCGGCTCCCTCTGGGCTTGACATTCTTCCGACTTTCTGCCTCAAGCTCCTGCTTGCAACTGCAGTGTCCCTACCTGTCACCATATTACAGCAATGCACAACATTGCATTTTCAGTTGTAAATTATGCTGAGATTTTGGAAATGTGAAAGCAGAGGAAGGCAGGTTTATTTACTTGACAAAAGTGCATGTGGCATGTGACCTTATTATGGCACTTTGCAGGCAGCTAACAAAGGAAAGCTATTTATCCTCAGCTGACAGTTGCCATTGCCTTTCTTCTTGCTAGTGCTTCTGTAGGCAGTTCAAAAAGAATTACCTGATTTATTGCAAAAGGATTAAAAGACCTGTAGGTATATGTGAGGTGTTCGTCAGGGTCTGACAGACACTCAGGGTTGCCTGATGTGTATGATCAATGGAAAGATGTTAGAACATTAGCAAGACACTGGAATCAAGCCCCTAGATGCCATGGAGCCACGCCCCGTGCAAAGACTGGGGCAGTTGTTCCTGTCACCCTCCTATCAGGAGTGTCCCACTTGAGATATCTTTATTCTGAAGGCTACTGTTGATGAGCATAGAATCACAGAACCATAGAATGGTCTGGGTTGGAAGGGACCTCCAAAGGTCATCTAGTCAAATTCCCTCTACAATAAGCAGGGACATCCTGAACTATACCATGTTGTCTAGAGCCCTGTCGAGCCTCGCCTTGAGTATTTCCAGGGATGGGGCCTCAACTACCTCCCTGGGCAACCTGTTCCAGTGTTCCACTATCCTGGTGATAAAGAACCTGTTCCTAACATCCAATCTAAATCTACTGTTCTGCAGTTTGAAGGCATTGTGCCTCATCCTATCACTGCAGGCCTTTGTAAGCAGTGCATCCTTCTTGTAGGCCCACTTTAGGTACTGGAAGGTCAATGAGAGAATTAAACTTTGGAACACCCTACAGATGCTACATTTTCCCTCAGCCTTATGGCTCAGGTTCTTTGGTGACACTTTGCACAAAGGTGCCTGCAGTTACAGGAGTCGTGAGGCTATGTGTTAGGAATACAGCCTGCTGGCTGTCAGAGGTATGAGGGGAGGAGGGTTACTTGCATGGGAAGGATCTATGTGGGAGGGAGTCTATGTTTGAGGTAGGGGTGTGTGTAATGGGAATAAGGATGTTTATGTGGGCATGCACGCCCATATGTGGTGTGTTTTTCCCGTTTCCTGGGCTATGGGTGTGTCCAGATCAACTGAATTCAAAATGCTCCTTTTTTGGCACTATAGCCTCTTCTCTGGTTTGGCATCTTAAGAATCTGGGGGAATCATTTAAAGATCAGAAAACTCCATTCACTTGGCCCCCTGAAGGCTTCACATTCTGTGACATGGTCATTCCAGTCGACTGAGCTCTGTCCCCTGCGGATGAGCCCATATAAGGAGCCTGTTTCCTGCGTTTCATGCTCCCTGCCTGTCCCTCTGCCCTCCTGTGCTCCCTTTGCTGAAGAAAGTTGGTATTTTGGGACTGCAGCTCCTGCCTCGTTCCTGCTCCCTGTTTATTTTTGGAGGATGACTATTTTTGCTCCTATCAGGGAGGTATGCAGGGTCATGCCCTGCTCCTTGCAGCATGCAACAGCTGCCCCTGGCAGGGTCTCTTAATTTCCCACACTCACAAACAACGCTTCTGCTTCAAGAAATAAACACAGGAGACCCCCACCATCAGGGGTTAGCTCAACCCCTTCCCCATCTGTGCAAGAGGTAATTTGACTTTGGCTCAGGGTTGACCTCGCCGCACATGCAAGGTCCCCTCTTGTCAAGTCAAAAATCCTCAGGAGTCACACAGCTCCTTCCCTTTCTTAAGAAAAGATGTGGGAACCACCTGTCCCCCCATCATTGTACTAGCTTAGACTCCTTTGCAGTTACTCTTTTTCCCTCTGTTGGGACATCTTTTACCCAATCATCCATTCTCATGGTGGTCCCTGCACAGGTCCCTATAATCCGTCTTCCCTCACTGGGCACCATCACTTGTGAGCTGTACACATTGAAATTAATCCTCTGGGTTCGCTTTGCTCCTCCGTTTTCACCATTGCCTGTCACACAGAATTCTGAAGGTGCTGCTCTGTAAGATGTCTCAGGCAGAGGGAACTGAGCCCAATACTGCAAAAGGCAACAGGCAGCACCCACATGGTGATTCCAGCAGGACTATGTAGGTTCTTCTTCCTCTCTGTTCTGCCTTGGTGAGACTATGTCTGGAGTATTATGTCCAGTTTTGGGCTTCATAATTCAAAAGAGACAGTCCAATGGAGAGCCATGAAGATGAACAGGGGACTTCAGCATCTCCTCTGTGAAAAGAGACTGAGAGACCTGGGGCTGTTTAGCCTTGAGAAGGGAATACTGAGAGGGGATCTGATCAATGTTTATAAATATCCAAGGGGTAGGTATCAAGTGGATGGGGCCAATCTCTTTTCAGTGGTGTAGAGTAATAAGACAAGGAACAACGGATACAGACTTGAACATAGAAGGTTTTGTCTCAACATGAGGAGAAACTTCTTTACAGTGAGGGTGACAGAGCATTGGAACAGGCTGCCCAGAGAGGCTGTGAAGTCGCATTCTCTGGAGGCTTTCAAGACCTCACTGGATGCATTCCTGTTTGGACTATCGTAAGTGATTCTGCTTTTGGCAGGCGGGCTGGACTCAATGATCTTTCGAGGTCCCTTCCAACCTCTAACATTCTGTGATATGGTGAGAATTTGTAGCCCTGTTCTCTGAAAATTCCAGTCATAAACCCCAAACTCAATTCCATTTTTTTCCTGCCAAGGATCAGAGTGTCGTGCAGGACAGCACAAGAAAATAGCAGTGAGTGTCTTTATACTCCAGATTAATTTCCCTGTCGGTATTTCTGTGATGGAAGTGGTGGGATTCACCTCAACTAACTTCAGAGGTGTTGGGTGTGGTTGGCTGTATCCAAACATGATATCTAACCTCCTATTCTAGACAACAGACAAAAGCAGAGGTTTTAGCAGCAACTTCTCATATGACATAAAACAGCTGTCTTGTACCCTAGGAAATGTGGGCAGCAGTAATGAACAACTTCCCAGTGAACCGTATTTTGCCAGGAGAGTGCATCCCCTGTGGATCAGTCTGATACTGTGCTGTTTGTCCTGGACAAGTCAAAGGCACACAGTCCTTCAACCTGTCAATATACTGATGAGAGTAAAACATACTTTGCTTACAGAAACAGTTAAAAACCTGTCCCGCAATGTTTATTCTCCATTTACTTTATGAATAAGCAGCATTTTAAACACAATCTCTCCAGCTGTTAGTTGGTAAAGTGTAACTGATTTGCTTTGTCATGCCTGGAACTGGCTGTAACGTGCCTCTTCTCTTTAATAAAGGGTCCACCACCTAAACCGCCACGCCGGCAAGGAGGCTGGGCAGATGATCCTGTACTGGCACCTACCAAGTGAGTCCTCAGCTCTTTCCTTATTAAGAGGGGCTTAGGCATGGATTAAGTGAACATCACTGGTTGGGCTTTGGAACGAATTTACTGGATGTTGTAGATGGTCTTGTGTCTCCAATATCACTGTAAGTCCTTGAGACTATTTGCGTTCTTCTGCTGCCTAACGCTCTTTAAAATTTGGCCTGGTAGGGTTCAGAAGTGTGTACATGTCACTCTCTGTCAGAGACAGTGTACTCCTTGCCTGGTACAGTAGCTGGAAGGAGTTGTAAACATAATGAGCATGTTAAATGCAGGAGCTGGGAGGGAGGGATTTGACTGGTTGCGTCCTTTCTAGGAGAATGACACATGACAGTGCCCCAGTGACAAGAATGCAATGAACAGTTCAGGATTTAGTGATCAGCCTTGACAAGAAAGGTGAAATTTGTCAATGTTTATGTGCGTGCAGCATTATGGTATAATAGAGATGGATGGAGATGGTTAGCAAGAAGAGATGGGAGGGAAAAAGTATACAAATTGTAGAGTGTAGGTTTGTAATGGAGGGGTAATTAATGTGAGATATGATTTTTCAAAATTAATATTGTATATTAATTTTGGTATTCAGAACTCACCACCCTGACCACTATTTTTTAATAATAATTGGTTCTTTGCATGGTCATGGAAACATTATACAGATGATAACATAGGATCTAGAACATTTAAGAAATAACTAGCAAAAGTATAAAACATTAAACTCAATTGAACAGGAAGAGAAAATTCTTGGAGTTAATTATACCACTTGTCCACTAGATGAACTCAGGGAGCTCCTTTCTGCTTATGGCAGAAGACAATTGGTGCATTACAAGAGGCTTTAAGTATTTACTCACAAATACTAACTGCTGAATTGTGGGGCTAGCTACAGCTTCAGACAGTACCCGAATGCTCTCAGGGAATTCTTGTCGGTGTCTTTCAGCTGCTGAGGCTTCTGATTCTTCCCAGGCTTTACAGGCTGATGGGAAAAAGAGGCAAACTATCTCTGACCTGGTCCTGATTCCTCTGGACAATCTGTGTGTCTCTTCCAGGTCTCCTCATCTTGTCAGGTGCAGGCAGGATGTCTTGAGATGTGCGGTCTTGGCACATGTCATGCTGGCTATGCAGCCTATTGCATGAAGGTATTTGGTGCCTATTCCTGGTAAACTGGAGGCTGGCGGTTTCCAGGCAAACCCAGAACGTGAGGGTTTGTTACTTTGTGTCAGAGCTAGCTTATAGTTTAGCATAGCATAATGCTGCAGGATGCACCAAGGTAGAATACTGCCAGAAACAGAGGGCACAATAAGCAGGAACAATGGCAGAGCAGGTTGTGTTACCTGCTCATCTCTTTTTATCAATGTAGCCCAAGACTAATGTGCCTTTGCACACAGAATAGCCAATCAGAATGGCAGTTAGCCAAGCCATAGGATTACTTTACCCAAACTTGGGGAAACATAGGCCTTGCAGGAGGCAGGCACAGGCCAAGTGTATGTACCTTGTTTACCACAGGATGTAAACAGGAGCAAAACAAGTCTGGGCAAGTCAGGGTCCTTAGAGTCAGTGGCTCCAGGTTCTTTGTCCTCTTTCTCCTGGTTGCTTCTCCCAACAGCAGAAGGAGGGACAGCAGAAAAACATGCCTGGGGAACCCAGGACATGTTCAGGCCTATTCAAGCCTACCAGGAAAAGGCTGAGAAGCCTGATGCTTATGAAGGACACCTAAAGAAAGGGAAATATCCGGGCATGGCAATAGAATGGATATGAAAACCAAAGAACACTGCAGACTGAGAGGACATTACTTGGTTTCAAGCTATTTATGATTTTCCAAGCTGTAAAGTGATGCTGGTGTTTTATTTCTCATTTACAGAGCTGAAGGGCTCTGAGATTGCTCGTATATATTAAGGCCTATAATACAAGTGTATATGTCTGGACAAATATTTTTGAGGCATTCTGATTTATGAAGTTATGGATTGTCTTTCCTGAAACCCTGAGAATGGGAGAGAATATGTTATAGTCAGTCTTTCTTGGAAGATGGAAAAGATGATCTATATTCTTGAGGCAGCTTTTCTGTAAAACAGTTCTTTTCTGGGAAAATTATCACTGTTGAAAGAACAAATCAGCTGAAAATCTGGAGACTGGAGTAAAGCAAAGGAATAAAGATCTCAGCTTGAGGTCCTTCTGTTCCTTTCCAGTATAACTCTGATAATGGTGTTATTTTTCATAGGCTGGCTACAGCTAAAAGTTGCCCTTGCAGAGATACATCCACCTCAGGGTTATAAAAAGTGCCATCAGTGGTCCTGGATTTTTGTAGCACCATCAGAAGCTTTATGGAAATGTGATGTCAGAAAACAAGGGTGAATTGCTTTATTTAGGAAACATAAATGGTGCCATTGTTGGCTAGGTGAAGGACTGGAGTGGAGGTAATACACTCTTCAGGGCTGTGCCCTGAAGGGACAGTGTGCAGGTTCCTGGTGTAATAGCGCTGTGCCATGTGTTACTTCAGGGTGATTTCCATTGGTTAATGTTAGCCTCATCTGACAGATTTGAAGCAATAGCTATATCAGTGCTGCTTCTCCATCATCCCAACTGCATGGCTTACAGATAAAGCAGGTGTCTGGAGTAAGTGGTCCTATGAGGTTGGATGCAATTCAGCTGCAGAAGCAGAACAGAAGACGGAAGGCTGCAGACCTTTGTACCAGTGAGAAAAAGATGTGCACAATGGGGCATGAGATGAAGATATGCCCTTTTCTCAGTCATGCATATGATGCCATGTAATATCTGATAGTATTCCTTTGTATTAAGACCTTTCATTGAATAAATACTATGAAGGGGACCTTTGTTCTGACTTTCTTTAGTCACAGGAGGTACAAGGATTTTGTACAACTAGTTCTCCTGTCCTTTCTTTCAGCTGTGTATCCAAGCTGGTATCCCTCCTTCTCTCCTTTAAAGAAGTCTGAGATGCTAGCCTCTAAGGCTGTCTTTGTGACATATCCCAGAGTAAAGCTTTCATGTGAAAGCTCTGAGTCATCGGCTGATGTCATACCAGTGTTGCTGTAGCTTTGTTGTTTCTGTTTTCTCAGGATGTCTTCTCACAGCTTTTCAACCAATTTGACTCAGTCTGGAAACCCATCAAGTTAACTTGCTCCAGCTTCACTGGTGTAGATGTAGTTAAAATAACATGCTTCTGTCAATGCATCTGATGCAGATGTAAGCACTTTTATGCCAGTTTAACTGAGCCTACACTTGGGAATTGTACTGCTTTAATATGGTTTTCAGAACTGACAATGTTAAAATTTGTGATTTTTTTCTTATTATAAGGGAGGGATGGTCAGAGTGGCTACCGTTAGATTTGCTGTGTTGTCTAAGTATATGTTGGTAAAATGGGTTACGGCAGTCACTTGTGAAGTGATCTTGTAGCTGTTTGTATCTCCTTGTTTGAAGTTCAAGCTTTCAGTTCTGCTGCTGAATGATTCAGCCAGTTGTAGCTGCACACTTGCTGCTTTTCCTGCATGGACGCTTAAACTCTTTTCTGCTGTATTTCTAGATCAGATTCTTATCAGTATGAAATGATCACTTATTTTTGTGTTTTTCTACCTTTTTCTACTCCCTCTTAGTCCCTACCTGCCCAGATCTTGCCATACCAAGATAAACTTGCAAATATTCTCTCCATATTGCTGATTGTTTCCATCAGGCTACTGCTGTCTCAGACTGTTGTGAGACAGGAAGAGGACCCTTAAAGTTTTCCAACTTATAATTAGTTTTGGAATTAATTTGCACAGGTGGTGTGCAAGTTAGGTAAAGTGTTTTACCATGAGTTTCCATAGCATGTACAAGTGTCAGATATTTAAATTCCTGACGACTATCAAAGTGCTGTCTTTTACTGTAAGTTTTCAAAAGTCAAGCATGGAAAGATTACTTTGGACTCTTGGTACCTCAGTAGAACAGCTGTCATTGCTAGGAGGCCCATTCATAAGACTGGATAATCATGAGGGCTGCAGGTGAGTGTCTAAGCAAAGCCTCAGAATGGTCCTCTGCAGTCAGCCAATGAGTGGTGGAAAGTACTGACAGAAGAATCTTTTTTTCCTTAATGATGGGGCCCTCTGCACCTGGCTCTGCTGTATTTATTTGAATTTGCACTTGGAGAGAAGAATCATTTACTATGAGAAAAGGCAGTCCTGTTGCTGCCCCAGCAATATTCTAGCCCCAGTATTAGAGGAAAGGCAACCAGCCAAGAAGATAGGCAGCCACCTGGGGCCTAGTACCCTTCTGAGATTACATGAATAATAGTAATTACATCTGGCTTTGCTATAGAAGCAGCTCTTTAACCGCTGGATGGAGCCCAAGTGCCATTCTGAAGGCTGTGCTGATGTCCTTAATGACATCAGTGTTGACATTTGTGACAAGCAAAGCAGAGGTTTATTATCAGGTTATCTCATGCATCAGAAGGAAGAAACACCAAGTGCCTGCCAATGGGAACACGAAAAAGGAACTTAGTTTTGCATAGTGGTGAGCATTTGACAAAAGAGAGGTGCTGCCTGAATCCATTTAATTCCAGCTTCTGCCGATCCCATCTATCTGACTTTCTTTACATAATTTCTTCAGTTTTTCTCCTTATTAGTGTTTTTATTTCTTTGCTTCTCAGGACACTTCCAGTCTGCACGGGTCCCTGATTCCTTTTGGTTTTGCAGTCAACCTCTTAAAATTCATACACAGCTGCTAAAGTCGTTGTGGGATAAACACAGCTCATTTCAGGTGGCCCTGCAAGCAAAGTGTTACTTTCAGTAAGAAGTCCCTTCCAGTGCCTGCATATGTGCCTCCTTTCCTCCACAGGGATGGTGGCAGTTTAGCAAAAGGTGCTTCAGCTGCAGCTTAAATGTCTCTTTTCTGATGGATAGATCATACAGAGTTGGAATAATCAAGGCTTCTTTAGGAAAATGACCGTGCTGAAGTATTTTGGAGCAGAAGTGGTGGTATAGTGCCCAGGAATGCATTTTACAAGAAGGTGACTATCAAGGGTCTGTAGGAAAGTAGATGCAATCAGGGTGATCTGTAGGAGCAGACTCTATGTAGATATCATTTAGGGCTCTGGAGGGTGGGCAGTGGGAGGTTGCACCCTAGAGCTGGAGGAAAGTTATTTAAGAGATTAAGGAGTTTTATGAGTCAAGATCTCCAGAGGTAAGTGAAGTTTAAAACCTCCTGTTTTAAAAATATGGGCTTAAACTATCCTGCGTTGTGTCTACATGAAATGACCCCTGAGAGTGCCTGGTTTATAGAACCTCTAGCCGTCCCTGTCTTGCAAGTGGGAGTAGTAAAGAGCTCATGAGTTTCTCTGTCTGACATGGTAAGGGAAGCTTGTGTCATTGCTTCTGCCCTCTACTCCCGGCCCACATTTGTTGAGGTGAATGTCAGTCTGGGCTTCCCTGTGATGCTGCCATGTTAGGAGGGAAGCTAGGCTCCTGGCTGTGGGGAAGATGGCAGCCTCACTCTGCGTCTTGCAGCCATCCCTGGATGTCCTCAGTGATATGAGGAGCGTAGGCACAAAGGATCAAGGCTGCCCAGTGAGGGGGCACAACTTAGAAGGAGAAGAAAGAAAAGGAAGTCTGATTAAGTTTTGTCTCGAAGTGTCTGTTTTTGGGTTTGTCCCTGCATTGATCTGCAAGGGAATGAGGCAAGTAATGGCCCCTTGGGGACCTTCAGGACTTTCCTCTCAATGTCAGCCGTCATTTTCAATCACCCTCTCCCTCCCAGCCATTAATTTTGGCCCAGGATCATGGGGACTTGTCCATCTATCACTCCTAATTGACACTAAATGATCTGTCAGTTTATTGATGAACGGCAGGAGTGGAATTGTCACAATATATTTTACTTTCTAACAACTCCTCCTGACAATTTTACCTTGTCCATCTCACTCTCCTCACATAAATCTCCATTGGGCTCTCATTCCTACTCTTGGGCTGATCTGATGCCAGCCGCCTCCATGCCATCAGCACGCATCAAGGACATCAAGATGGCGGTGAGCTGCAATGTGCAGGCCCAGGGTGGGATTTTTTTCCTTTCTCTCTTCTCCTCCCCCTTTCCCCTGCCTTTTTTTTTTTTTTTTTTTTTTTTTTAAAGGCTGTATGTTCCAGGAATGCTAACAGACTCTTGTCCTCTTGTTCCTCTGTGTCATTGCTGGGATGAGCTTGCTTTGGTGTTTCTCTTTAGGCTCAGTAAAGATAAGGGGCCCCATCCTTAGAGGAATTTATAGTAAGGCTCAACAGGGCTTGGGGCAACCTGAGCTAGTTGAGGATGCCCCTGCTTATTGTAGAGGAGGTTGGACTGGATGGCCTTTGGAGGTCACTTCCAACCCAGACTATTCTATGATTCTATAAAACAGGAAAATCCCTAAAAGACAACAGAGTCACTTGAAAACCCTTTAGTGCCATGGCTGTGATGTGGCTTTTTTTTTTCCTTTTAGCCCTGCAAGGGTTTCCTGCAAACAGAAAATGCTGGGTTTGTGTCCATTCCTGTATCTTTGTAGTGTCCACAGGAGCCTGGAAAAAAGAGTTGGGCTCTTTCTTTTCTTTTTCTTATTTTCTTTTTATCTATTAATTTTTTAATCTCTTAGTCAAGCTTTATTTGACTTCTTTTTTGCTGAACAACACTGGGCGATGGAAAAACTAGCAACTAGTAGTATTGGAGCTGCTTACTCCTCCAGAAGGTGAAACCTCCATGACAAAAATGGAGTATGATTGGGTAACAGTTCATGTAAACTGCGGAGGTGGCAGACTGTGTTCAGGTTAAAGTCTCTTTGATTCTTTTGGTTGAGGACAAAGCATCTTCCTTCCTCAGTTCTCTGCAATTCCAAGCAAGTTATCAGGAAATTCAGGGGATACTGTCTTGCTATCCCAAATATTTATCATTAAAAAAGCAAAACCTCCTTGAAGAAGATGTGCAATTTGCAGCCCTTTTGTGTCCGTCAAAGCCAAGACTGAAAATTTCTCTTGCCTTTGTAGGTCACCTCTAAATTGGCTATGAAGTCTAGCTTAATACAGTTTTCCTGTGGAGAGAGACTTAGGGTGATCTGATCTACTTGCTTGGCCCTGTTTCTGCCCCCTTTCCTCCAGTCCCCTTTTTCCCATGTGAGCTCTCTACTGTTCATAAAACATAAGAACTTGCATATTATTTAATCTGAGTTCTTAAAATACCTTCTTTCAGAAGCCATTGCACTCAGATGGCAGTATAAGGTGCCATTAAGTAGTAAATGCCTAGTTCTTTCTGATGTTTTTAGTTTAAGGCAAATCGTTGGTAAAAAGTCTTCAGCCCAGTACTTTAGAATCAAAAGTTTGTTCTGTTGTGGGATCAAAAAAAACCCCACAACCACCAACCCTGATAGTTTTTCTCTGCGTTTTAGTTCTAAGTCTTCTTTAGGAGCCGGGTCTTCCATGTGACCAGGGCAGTCAGAAGTGTGCTTTTCCCATTAAATGGAAACTGAAATGCTCCTGTAAACCTCAAGAGCCATTTGCTGTGAGAGTTAGCCCTGATGCTTACTGGAGAGTGCCTGGATAAGAGCCCCTGTTCTCAGGGACTGAAGATGTGTAGTGGCTACCTCTAGAAGCTGCAGCACTGTTTTCCCACACAGCAGGAATTTGTACTGAGTGGTGGTGTTTTTTCCTGTTGCTCAGTGGGAGCTCTGAACAGCTTTGCTGGTCAGCTTTCTACGAGGGAGCAGCAGGGGAACCCTGGGAACATCTGTTACAGGGGAAATGCAGTGAGTAAGCTGAGGTACAGTGACACCCATGAACTCTCTCTCAGCCTGTTCTCTTCTGCCACTTCCTGAAGTCCTTCTTGCCCAAGCTTTCCTCCTCTGTTGTTTTTTGTTAAGCAAGCCCACATACTAGGACATAGGGAGAAACAATAGCACTTCTGCCAGATTAGTGCCTCACAAGCCCCTTTTTAGCTGGAGCCAGTTAGCCTCAGTGCCTGTCAGATGGTGTCCCAGAGAGCATGGCCTGCTCATCGCTGCGCCCTGCTTCCTCCAGTGCCGTGCTCTAGGGCAGTGTGTTCAACACATGGTCCAGGCAGCCCAGGGAGCCTCTGAGAAGTGGGACCATTGCAGTTAAAAAAACCCCCCTAAATTCCCCTTGTGGAGATATAGCCATCTGCCCCAGGGCTTGAAAGCAGAGGGCTGTGAGGTGACATCCTGTGACAAAGCTTACAGTAGTCTGCTGAAATCAATGCCAAAATCTGGCTCTGTTTTAGAAGACGTGAAGGTTTAACTCTGTGATTTAATCACGGCACCTCTGGCTGTTCTGGGCTGCCACAGTCCAGCGAGAGAGGTTGGAAACTTGAAGAACTTACCAGAACCTCAGAGAAAGGTGCATTGGAATAGCTGAGTGCTTTCCCGCAGGGGCTGCAGTTCGGTAAGTGTGTTTCTCTCTCTGTGCCTCAGCGACCAACCAGTGGCCGACACGCCGGGAGAGCTGGAAGGGCTGATGGGTTAGCACTTGTTGCTCGTATCGGATGTGTACCTTAGTTGTGACTTAGGCTGTTGAACAAGCTGCGAAACGGTAGCTTACCACCCACTCCTTGTGGTGATGGGCACTAGAAAAATACTTGAGCGATGGACTGCACGTTCTCTATATGATTCTTTCCCTCCTCCCTCAGGCCTAGGCCTGATTTACCGTTCGTGCCCTAGCGGCGAAAGGCTTCTCCCTGAGGGCCGAGCCAAGCCTTCGGCGTCGGGGTGGGTATGGTTATGGATGGAAGCTAGCGAGGGACTGGCTTCTTGGGCACAAAGCCCACCTCTCTGCTCTTCCTTTGATCACCCTGTTCTCAAAACAAAATATGTCTCTGAACTTCAGGACGTGCTTTTCCCCCCTCCTTTTTCGTAGCAAGTTTTATTTTTCAGCGTGATTCATAAAGGAAGCGGCTGAGACATGGCAGGAAGTATGCTAAGACAGAGGGCGATGAAGCTGTCCCCGAGGTGCCCGGGCTCTCTGTNCCCTGCCGCTCCAGCGGCTCCAGCCCGCTCTCCCAGGGACAGCTGTGGGTGGCAGGTGTGCCCGCTGGCAGACGGTCCCATTGAAGCCCCAGCGCTCGCCTCCCTCCTGGCTGGGCAGCGACCCGGCGGACCGGGCTCCGCGGGGAGGTCGGGCCGGTCGCCACGCCGCCGGGGCCCGCCAGAGGGCGGCCGTGGTCCGGCAATGCGGCAGCGCGGTCCGGCGGCCCAGGGGAGCGCAGCCCGGAGCCCCGCAGCCCCGAGCCCCGCAGCCCGGAGCTCCGGCGCCTTGGGGCCGACCGGGAAGCGCCAGTGGCAGCAAAGCGGCCCCCAGCGGAGAGCTGGGTAGAGGGCAGCTGGGCTGGGCGATGTTGCTGCCCGCGCTCCTAGCCCTTCTCTTCTTCGGCTGCCACCCCCGGCACGCTAAATAGGGCTTGCCTGTCCAGCCTCCTTAGCGTTCGTTTTAACAAGCCACCGTAACTGCTGCCCTTTCTGTATTGCTGGCCCTCACACCTCCCTGGGCACGCAGGACAGAGCCTCGGATCTTGCACACTGTTCTCCTGGCACCTGGCTTGAGGCTCAGTGCACAATGTGAGTGCTTCTAGGGCTCTTATGAGCTGTGGACATTAAAAGATTTCAAGGACATTTCCCTCCATTCATCCCAGTTATGTCCCCTGCTAAAATAGGTTAACGGTGTCTAATTAACCACTACACATTGTCATGCTGCATAAAGATAGCATCCTGGCTGTTCTCTGAGCCCTGCTACTTTATCTCCATTTAGATCTCCACAGTAGTCCATTAAATGAGAAAGAAACAGTTTAACAGAACTGATGTCTACATTAGAACTGCCTTTCACCCTTCACCACAGAAGTTGCAGGCAGGTCCAAGGCAGCTAAGCTGCTCATTAGGGATGTGGAGGGGAAAACCTCAATTTTGAGGTTTAACCCTCACATTAATGCAGAGTGAGATTACTGCTGTCCAGAACTGAACAAAAACAACACTTAAGAGTAAGATCAAATCTATATCCTCTGCTGTAGGACGCAGCTAGGAGAGAATTAAGTATTCTGTACTAGGAGCTATGTAACATAAGGTTACATGGTGCCTGTTAGGGTCTTCTGATGGGTTTCTCAGGTATTATGCACTGTGAAATAGAGAGGGATTCAGCAGCTGGCTAAAGACAGAGGATATAATCTGGGATTTTGGTTATATTTGGGATCACAGCCAGCCATGGAGCAAAATGGCATTTAAATGGAGCTGTCCAGGTGATGGAGTTGATTCCGTGCTCTTTGGCTCTCTACATCTAGAGAGTTTATCAGAAGAAATGAAGGTAACAGAGGCACTACTGTCTTACCTTACCAAAAGTGGGGTCGGCTGTTGTATAATACAGCAGACTGAATGCATTTCTGAGCACTGCTCCTGGGATTGTGTTGTTTTGTTTGCCCTTACTTGAGCGGGTGTATGCACAGTTCATGCACAACTGCTCATTTTCTAGGTGCTTGTTGCTGCTCTCCCTGGGCTGTGCCTTCAGCTGGGGCAAGCAAACCAGAGCACTGCACTTCTTGTGTCTGAGAACATAAGAAAAGGGTAGAAAACCTTTCTATGCTGCTTTGAATTTGCAGTCTGATTCTTTGTCTGCTTTTATTCACCACTGGAAAGCTGTACCCATGTTATTAATAGGACACTATGTACCCAGGCCTGATATTCCTGAAGGAGTGTTACCCTCAACATGTTGCAGTTGACATTAATAAGTTCAGCTGGTTCTCAGGAAGGGGTGCTCCACAATGCTTAAAGCAGTGTGATAGCTTAATGAAGAAGCTTTGTGGGACTTCCCACAGCACTTTGAGAGCAAAGAGGCAAGGAAGTGGCTGGTTCTGGAGGAATATAGCTTAGGTCTAAGCTAAGTTTATGGAATGGACAGTATTGGAGGCAGGACAACTTTTTAGAACCTGTTAATGACTCCTTACTGCCTTGGAGGTTTTTAACCTTAACACACAGGGTAAAGCTTGTCTTTTCTCTCAGGGTCACTTCATTAGGTAGATTTTGGAACTCTGTACCTCTAGGACTGACATGTGACTGTCTTCCCTCTGGGCCACCTAGATATTTGTCATGACAAAGAGCTCAGGAAAAAGAAACAAGAATTCTTTAAAGGGATAGCCTCTTCTAAGAAAGGCAATCATGTGGTGTGTTTCGCTCCTGACTGGGGACAGGAGATGAGCAAGGATGTAAGGAGCCTGAATACTGAGAAATAGAGTGTAACCTGAAGGTTGGACAATTATCAAGAGTAACAGGATCATACTAAGTAGAGGAGATTGAACCTCCAGTAAATCACCTCACTGTGCAAGGCTGTGCAAAGCCATCATTTGGGATGTTTCAGCTCAGTGAGGGCAAGGCTCTGATGATGGGGTATGGGATGCAGTTCTGTGAAGGCAGAAGGGAGGGATAAAATAGGATAAATCTTGCATGACCTTTCCATCTCTCTCTAAACTCCAGATTCAGAAATCTGAACACCAGAGGTTCTGAACTGCAGTGAGTGCTGGTGGTGGGCCCTCTGAAGCAATCTATTTCTTTCTCTGTAGTATCAGGGAGTTTGCCACTGGGAAGAAAGATTGAGCTGGACAATTACTTCTCCCTGGAAGAGCTCTTTCCTAAATTCCCAAGTTCTATTGCACTTCAGCCTCTTCTGATGAGTAGAAGGATACAGATAAAGCTGAAAGTCCAGATGCAGATGCACAGCTGCAGCAGTGGATACTACTGGTCTCAGATTACCAATTCATCTTTAGCTTCTCACAGACTGCAAGACCCAGGAGGAGCAGTGGAGACAAGGGGTCTTCTTCCCATAGCTAGACGTCCTCTCTGCTTCACAGGAGTGCTAGACAAGGACCATAACTTGCTAGAACAGAGAACAGGGGAAGAGAGCCCTGTCCCCATCTCATAGAAGGGCTTTGAAAGCTGCAGTGCAAGGTACTGAAGCAACTTCCATTATGTATTTGTATGTCTTGGGACAGTGCATGTGGTAGGGGAGAGCCCCATGTGTTCTTTGTCATGGGACCCTGACTTCAAGGGAATGGAGAATATTTATTCCCAACACATAGAGAATGAAACTTCACTTTGCAAAATGGCCAAAGCAATCAGGGAGTGATGGAGTATCTGCTAAAAAGAAACCTGGCATTTAATTAACTTTTCAAAGTGCTGGTTCAGCAACCTCCATGTTTTACATTTTGAATATTGAACAAGCATCCCTAATCGGGACTGAATTACTTCTGGGCTTGCTGGGGTGGAGAGCAAGAGAGCTGCCATTTGCCAGTGCCTCTCCCCCACGTTATTATTATGAACTCCTGTTAACTCAGCCAGATCAGCCCTGATTTACTGCAGCAGCAGCACGTGTGACCCAATCTTGGCCAGCTCAAATGGTGCTCCTAATGTACAAAGGCAACCAGATAATGGTCCTGTTGATCTTTCAGGCCTAGGTAGACAAAGTACGGCATCTTCTTCACTCTTTAATGTGTCAGCTTCTCTACTTGGGTAAGGCAACCTTTGCCTGTAGCTGGTGGCAGAGGGGTTTCAGAAGTATGTGAGAAACTAAAAATGCAGGAAGTATGGCTTTTGCTGTGTCTGAGTATTGCCATCTTTCTGGACCAAAATGGTTCTGCTTCAATCTGAGGCACTCAGGAGCTTTTTGTTAGAGTGGTTTATTGGTCACTCAGAACTTCTAAAAGCTGTGATGTGCTATATTTGATCTGGTGTAAGAACTGTTTGGCACAGTAACAGTGATAAAGGGAAAAGTGCAGTTTAAAAATTCTCTCTAGCCTTTTCTAAGCATAAGCCTGTCCTTCTCTTGCAGGTCAGGAAGAAAGCATGGACAAGAAGTAGAAGAGTAAGTTCCCCATCTTGCTAAGACTTCTTCCACAAATTTTACATCTGATCTCACAGAAAAGGGACACAAAACTACACCAAGATCTTAAACTTTGGAAGGGTACAGAGCCTGGCATGAATTTATGTCATGTGTCCTAAGATGGGGCAAGGCTGTAGGTGATGTCTCTATCACTCCCACATGACAGAAAGAAGGAAAAGTGCAAAGCATCCACTTTCCTCAGACCCACTTCTGGACCTACTGTCTTCAGCCTGGGGGGTTTGTCTCAAGTATGAGGCATCTTGCTTGTGCACTCTAAGCTGAGGTTTCTGCTGATTCCAGGAGTAAAGGGTATGTAAGAAGGTCAGTCTGTAGTCTAAGTGTACCTGGGAACTCTCCCCTAGACAGGCCATGAACCTTGTGGAGAGAAATGGGACACAAAAAGGTGTTTTTCTGGGCTTGCGATTGAAAATCTTTATTCTTTGTGTTTTGCTGCAGCCATCGTCTCAGACAGCAGAGCCTGGAGACATCAGATGATGGAGGAGGTAAGGTATCACCTACTTGACTGCAAAAAGTGCCTTCTTGCATGTCTGGGGGTTCTCCAGTAAAGTGATCAGAGACATCTTGTGAGAAATTGCAAGGAAATGAATGGCACTGAGGGTAACCAGAAGCTGTTACCTCTCCCCAGATGCTGAGTGAGGGAGAGACAGAAAAGGAGAGAGAGAGGAGGATGAGGAAGTGAACCTGCAGTCTAAATCTGGCTCCTCATTAACACAGAATGGAAAAGCACCTTTGGGAAGAAGGAAGTGTTGAGGACATGCTTTTCTCTGTGATTACCTCCACATGGAGTATAGTGGACTTGGGCAGAAAGAGAGATAAAATAGCAAGAAAATGTTAAGAACAGGTGAAGAAATCACTGCTGTCCCTTAGTTTAGGTGCTCTACTCGAAGCCTTTCTTATGGTAACATCCTTGTCTTCTTCCCATCAAGACAAGTACCTGCTCTGCTCTCCTGGGGTCTTGACCATGAGGGAATTCTTAATTTAGAAAATCTGCTTGCCCTAGCCTCATATTATAAATTATAAGCTAATGGTATGTACTAGTGAGTGATCCCATCCCTGCAGAGGCTGCTATGAAATCTGTGAAACTCCCAAGGGGAAATCATGCTTCACTAACCTGATAGTTAATGAGGACATAACTGAATGGGTAGATTCAGGAAGACCAGTAGATGTAGTCTACCTTGACCTTAGTAAGGCCTTTGACACTGTCTCCCATGACATCCTAGCGAGCAAGCTCAGGAAGTGTGGGATGTAAGAGCAGGCAGTGAGGTGGATTAGGAACTTGTTACAAGATCAAGTTCAGAGTGGTGATCAGTGGTGCCAGGTCCATCTGGAGAGCTGTAACCAGTGGAGCCCCCCAGGGATCAGTGCTGAGTCTGGTGCTGTTCAACATCTTCATCAGGGACACTGATGAGGGCACAGAGTGTCTGCTCAGCAAGTTTGCTGATGACACCAAACTGGGAGGCTTGGCTGATACAGCTGAAGGCTGTGTGGCCATCCAGTGAGACCTGGACAGACTGGAGAGCTGGGCACAGAGGAACCAAATGAGGTTCAACAAGGACAAGTGCAGAGTCCTGCAGCTGGGGAGGAATAATGAACTGCACCAGTACAGGTTGGGAGGTGATCTGCTGGAGAGCAGCCCTGTGGAGAGGGACCTGGGAGTGCTGGTGGATACCAAGTTATAAGGGACAGCAATGTGCTCTTGTGGCCAAGAAGGCCAATGGGATCCTGGGGTGTATTAGGACGCGTGTGTTCAGCAGATCAAGAGAGGTTCTCCCTCCCCTCTACTCTGCCCTGGTGAGACCGTATCTTGAGCACCGCGTTCAGTTTTGGGCTTCCCTGTTTAAGAGGAACAGGGATCTGCTGGGGAGGGTCCAGTGGAGGGCTACGAAGATAATTAGGGGACTGGAGCACTGCCTTATGAGGAGAAGCTGAGGGACCTGGGGATTTTTAATCTGGAGAAGAGAATAGTGAGAGAGGATTTAACAAATGTTTATAAATATCTGAGGGCTGGGTGTCAGGAGTCAGGGGACAGACTCCTCTAACTTGCTTCCTGTGATAGGACGAGGAGCAATGGATGTAAGCTGCAGCACAGGAGGTTGCACTTGAACACAAAGGGGAACTTCTTTACTGTAAGGGTCCCAGAGCACTGGAATAGGCTCCTCAGAGAGGTTGTGGAGTCTCCTTCTCTGGAGCCTTTCAAGGTCTGTCTGGATGCGTTCCTCTGTGACCTGAGCTAGATTACAGTCCTGCTCTGGTTCTTTGGGTCCCTTCCAGCCGTGACATCCTGTGATCCTGTCTTAACACTATTTTTCTGTATTGAGCATATCACCTGATTGGCTGAGATTGGATGAGCCAAGAGAAATATCAGGAAAAATCCACAATATAAATTCTGAGGTGAGCACTGGAGAACTGTGGGGAGCACATGAATTCGTTAAGGTCTCTAGGAGCTACCTCAGTTTTCAAGGGCTAAGAATTTTTAACCGTGTCTAAAAAGTTTCATCTGTAAAATATCACCAAGCATCAGAATAATTACCAGAAGTCACAAAGGATCAGACTTCAGTATGTTTAACGAGATTAAATGAAGACTTATTTGGCTCTTCTAGACAGGTTAAGCATTGCAACATATGACTGCCAGAAGTGGCACCTTTATAGCATTGGCATCTTCAGAGTAGACTCAATTTTCCCCCTGGGAGGTTTCTTGGGCTTCTTAAATTTCAGCATATGGCACTGAGGCTGATAGTCTGTTCTGTAAAGCTCTTTGAGTGTTTCCATATGTGCTGTCCTTCTTGTTGAACCTTGATCTTGTATTCAGAGTATTATACTCTAACCAGACATAAAAATGCTTACCACATGTTTGCAGCATGTGACTTCTAGTGCTCAGAGACCTTGAGTAATCAATACAGAATAGAACTGGTGCAGACTGTGGTATGAAAACAGGACAAGTCCTAATGCACTTCACTTACTTATCTGTGCTTAACCTATGGTTGACAGTTGAATTTGGATTGTTTGCAAAGCAGAGTTAGTCTTTGGATTGAATCTATATATTCAAAGAAAGATTCCACTGATCTAATGATTGTTCCTACTCAGATGGTTTCTGGTACAGTCAAATACACTAGGCTGTGGATCTCATTTGCAGGTGGGAAATCTCTAAATGGATCAGTGCATGCCATGCTTGTAGTTCTGTTTCCACAGGGTGATACTAGTTCCTCCACCTATGTTGCAACAACCTCATCATAAACTACATGCTTGGGGATGTGTCGTTGGAAAGCTGCAACTCAGAGAGGGAGCTGGGGCTATTGGTTGACTGTTGACTGAATGTGAGTCAGCAGTGTGCCCAGAAGACCAGTGGCATCCTGGCCTGTATTACAAACACTGTGGCAAGCAGGAGCAGGGAGATGATCTTCCTCCTGTACTCAGCACTGATGAGGCACACCTCAAATATTGTGTTCAGTTCTGGGCTGCTCACTACAAGAAGGACATTGAGCTGCTGGAGTGTGTCCAGAGAAGGGTAGTGAGGCTTATGGAGGGCCTGGAAGGACCTACAGAGAGCGTCTGATGGAACTGGGGTTATTCAGTCTGGAGAAGAGGATGCTGAGGGGAGACCTCATCGCTCTGGACAGCTACCCAAAGGGAGGTTGGAGCAAGGAGAGGGCAACCTCTTCTTGGTGTCAAGTGACAGGACTAGAGGAAATGGTTTCAAGCTGAGCCAGGGAAGGTTTAGTCTGGGTATTAGGAAATATTTCTTCATCAAAAGGGTTATCAAACATTGGAATGGTCTGTCCAGGGCAGCGGTGGAGTCACCATCCCTGGAGGTGTTTAAGCAGTGTGTGGACCTGGTATTTAGGGACATGGTTTAGTATTGACCCTTCAGTGCTGGGTCAAGGGTTGGACTGGATGATCTTTGAGGTCTCTTCCAAGCAGATGTATTCTGTGATTCTGGGAGAGGAGTTTTCCATGGGGGCCCAGTAATTACAGTGAAGAAAACTGACATTTAAATAAACTCCAGAGCCTGAGTGAAATTTCTTTTGTATCTCTCTGATCATTAAAAGAAAAAAACAAAACCCAAAAAAACCCAAATACAAACCCCAAAACTACCCAGAGTAGGAGGCAGGGAGTGCATTAACTTGAGCTGTATCAGCCCTTCCATTCACACAGAGTTGCACTTGGGCTTGTGTCCTTAACTGTAACCGTAAAGCTCGGATTCTAAACATGCAGAAATCAAGACATCGGTGTATGGATCCCCAAGGATGGGTCACGGTTATTGTGTGCTGCATAATGCCTCAGCTTGTACACCTTAATATGAACAGGCACAGTTGCGTAATGATTGCTGCTGTCAACCAATACATTTGGATCGCCTTCCTTTAACCTATTAGAAAGCTGAGCTGTACCATTCCATTAACATTGTTTGTCCCCTGACCAACCCTTTCATTAGAAGAATGAAGGACAAAACTGTGTGCCCTTAAAAAGGGTATTCTTGTGTATTTGAAATGTGCTCAGTTAAGATCATTTATGCATCATTAAGACCCAGAGGCTCAGAATTTTGATTCTATTGGAGGAAGTGTTTAAAAAAAGCCCAACAGCCTAGAGAAAGCCCAGTTTGACATTTGGAGAATGAAGTTTGTACAGTCAAGGAGGGCTTAATATGCCTTATAATTTCAGAAATAAAAGCAGAATTCTCTCACTGCTCATGGCTGTTCATCCAGTGTAGAACAATAGAATTCTCATGGCTGGAAGAGACCTCAAGGATTATCCAGTTTCAACACCTCACACTAGATCAGGCTGCTCAGAGCCCCATCCACCCTGGCCTTAAAGACCTCCAGGGATGGGGCTTCCACCATCTCCCTGGGTAGCCTGTTCCAGTGTCTGATTCCTCAGCTCCATAGAAGTTCAAGAGAAAAGGACAGTAATTTCTCAGGCTGTGTGGAAAAAATGAAGTAATATGGGAAATTGTGAGGCAGGGACATGCAGTTTCAGCCATTCCTTCCAGTTGAAGGAAAGCAAATATTTGTGTTTGACTAAAAAAACTCCAATTTGGAAAGACTTTTGAAAAAAAAAACAGTCACTCCAGAAACAGCTCTGGAATGTTTAGGTGATGGATACTGGGGGGGGGCTTCCTAGAGCACCCACTGCAAGCTAAGTGCCCATCCTCCTGAAGAAACACTGAAGCATATTAGTACACTGCCACAACAAATGGGTAACACATCTTTGGTAGGTGTTCATGTGTCCAGCTGAACCTCATCATGTGGGGCCCAGCCCCTCTGTGTGGTGGAAAACCTGCTTTACCACGATTTAATGCATCACAACTTGAGGAATAATAAACCTTCAAAGCAACACAAAAGTGTTTAATTCCTAAAGGACGGGCCTAGTTGAGTCACTTTTGGCCAGGGGCAATTGGGGGCTTAATGCTGTGTATGTAGCAATCTGGACAATCTGGGAGAGAGGAGTTTAAGGGTAATTGCTCAATTTTCTGTCCATGTCAACAGGGGAAATGAGCAGCAGTGACTGAAGACTGTATTGCAGAGAAACTGCATGAGATGGGAGATGGGAAACTGTCAGTGGAATTTTAAAAGTGGTATCTACAGAGCACTGCTTCCTTTTCTGTAGCAGTCAAGAGCTTCTACCAAGCCCAGACTATTCTTTGTTATGAGGTGAGAGGGAAGGCAGAACACACCAAGTTCACGTTCAAGGGCTTTCCCCTCCCTTTGCTACATTCTTCAGTGGGGGAGTAGAATCTCTGCTTTGACTTTGCTTAGGTGTTTCATTTGGTTTTATTGTGCTTGTGTGTTGTCTCCTTATGTGCAGCTACAAGGGGCTGTTACCTGTTTGGGTGAGAAATGCTGGCATTCTCCCCTGACCCCTCCTCAGAAACCTACTTTGTCCTCTTGGCTGTAAGTTTCTTTGTTGTTTCTTTCTTGTCCACTAGCTCTGTATTGCTGAGTTCCAGTACTCCAGATGCCTGTTTCCTCTCTGCATAGCCCTTGGATTTTTCTCCTCAGCACTCTATGGGGTGCTTGTTAGCTAAGGTTCTCACCTCTCTCCCAGCTATTTTTCCCCATAGAATATTGACCCATCTTCAGATGTCGCTTCCCCCCTTCTCACTGTTACCCTTGGGATGTACAGCTCCTAGAACAGGAAGATTGGGATATGATGTGTGATCCTCTGTCTGCAAGAACAACGCCTTTTTATTTTAAAGCAGATAGTGTGTGTGTGAATGAGACAGCTGATTGAAATGAAAGCTTGGCTGTGTTACAGAGACAACCCAAGCCTGACCTGCAGGTGAGGAAAGCTGCCAGGAGACGGTCACTAGATCTGTGCCCTCAAGGCAAACCCCCTTCCTGCCTGCTGGGAAACCTCAAGGAAGCAGAGCTGGCGATTAGATCTCTCTATACAATGTCAGACCTCTAGAAGGATTTCTTACCCTTCTGGCATGTGCCAGCAGCTCCTTTGCATTTGAACAGGATGGGAGTCCAGGGTCTCTGCACAGCAGAGGAGGAAGTGGCCATATGCCATGGTGTCCACCTCCTTCTCTGGGGGTGATGTTCTGTCTGTCAGGTGGGAGACAGCCCTCACAGGATATCAGACACCTGGAATTCTCAGCCATAAAATGTCAACCAGCTCAAGATGCATGCGAATATGCGCCAATGATGAAATTGCTCCAGAGCTGAGAACAGAGCACAGTGTTGGGTTATTGTTTGCTTTGTCGTTGCTGATAAAGTTTGCTAGTTGCTTCCCTGCTGAGCTGCAGTTTTTACAGAGTACACTAAGTGGCGGTGGATGCCAGGAAGCATAAACTGCAAGGTGAGAGGGGGCAATTTTCAGGAACAGCCAGAGTTATGTTCAGCAGGTATTTCAGAGGCTCAGAGGGCAGTGGTGAAGTGAACAAAAAGTTCTGTACGTCGGTGTAATGGAGACAAAGTGAAAAACAGTGTTTTGGAAGTAGTGTGAATGGGCTGAAGAGGCCTGCCTGACTGCTGAGTTTCTGGGATTCTACACTGTGACTTTGAGTGTGGATATGTCAGTAGTCCTTCTCTTGGCTGCTCCCCTAATGTGCTACTTCAAGTTTCTGTGCAAGGTCAGCACTGTGACTTTGAGTGTGGATATGTCAGTACTCCTTCTCTTGACTGCTCCCCTAATGTGCTACTTCAGGTTTCTATGCAAGGTCACTGAAGGGCAAACTTAGACTAACCTGAGGGTTTTCACTGAGCTGTTGGTCCAGCGACTGCTGGCATTATAATCTAGAGCTTCTGGTGTTAACAGGAAAGCTCCCTCTTGACAGCCACAGTGGTCAGGGGGAGCAGAGAATATGTCTCAAGGAATATGTCTGGTGGCCTGTTTGAAGAAGCCTCCCCCTGGCCAAGGGACAGTGGACAATTTAATTGCAAGGAAGCACAGTCAACTTGTCAGGAGCTGAAAATGATGGTCTGGGTAAGCATCTTCCTTTGCTGAATTCTGCGATATGGTAGCTACACAGTCATAGCGGGTCTGTGATTGCTGAGTCCATAAGTGTAGTTGACGGACTAGGTTTACCTAAAATACCCTTTAAGAAAAAGCTCTTGAAAGATGATTACAGAATTGAGACACCATCATTTAAAACTGCCTGAGGCAAACTCCTTTGAAAATTGCAGCAGTGGAGGGACAGAGAGTGAACCGCGTAGCCCTTGATTGTAGTGTGGTTCCCTCAGGACCCATCCCCCCTCCCCCTCAGTTTCTCATCTGATACGAGAGAGAGCAGCAGTAAGATTCCTCATCTGTCTTATGAAAATCCGATTCTGAGTGGCTCTGATCAAACCTGGCTGGCTGTCAGCAGCGGTGGCCTTGTGTGGAAGGAGGGAGGCTTCTGAGGAGTTGCTGGATGTGGAAGTGTCATGGGTGCTGCCGATCAAAGAGGTATTTTTTTAATAAATATATAGAGGGGGAAAAAAAAACACTAAAGATTTAGCATAAAAGAAATGTAGTTTGTCTTGTTTTTCAAGCGTAACATGGAGAGGATGAAATAGAATCAGACACGCCTGCTCCCGAGCATACTTCCACAGGAGCATCCTGGGAAGCTGCTTTCTCTGTCACAGCAACGCGCTAATGCAAAATCACTCATCTCCAGCATTATTGAGGAGGGGTTTGTGTTTCTGAGTTCACCAGACCCTCCCTGGGCACCTCACGCCTTGTCATCTGCTGCCCCACCACCTTCTGAGTGTGTTTCAGCAGGGGAATACTGCAAAGGAATGGAACAGCCTTTGAAAAGGGAAGAACAGATGTTGCTGAAAAGAAGGGAAGACACAGTGCTCTGCCAGGGGGCTATGGCAAGGCTGGGAGGTGTCTTACCACTCTAAATGTTGACAACCTCAGGAATACGGTGGACTTCATGTCCTGAGCCTGGCCTCCAGTTTCTCCTGCTGATGGTGACCAAACCTATGCATTAAGAGATTCCTTATCTTTAAAGCCATCACTTCTTGCACAATATGAGCCATGGACTGCTGCCTGGTGAAGCCATGCACTGAGCCCCAGTGACTCACACAGTAGGGCTGTTTTGTGTTCTGTCTCTCTTCGCATTTCCCAGGGGTTGAAACTGGGCTGAGGCTTTGTGTCAGTACCAACCTCGGGAGGCAACAACTATGTTTAATGCCTGTCCCTAGCAAGCTCTCAGATGAGGAAGAAGTCATGCCACGCCAAACAGGCTGTGAAAGCAACACTAACAAAGTAAGTAGAGTATCTCATGGATCACCTGACCTCCCAGCCAGCCATCTACCTAGCTGACACTATGATCAGAGCTTGATGGCTGAAGAAAAAGATATTTTGTCTAATGCAAGGCAAGTGCATAACTTTTGAGGCAAGGCTGGAATGCTAGTGCTGAATCTGCAGCATGACCTCCCCTAGATCCTGTGCATCCTCTGGCCCCTACTCAACTGGGTGACTTCACCGTCAGCTTGGGCAGATTGTGCAATAGCCATTCTTTTCTCCAAAGGGTGCTTTGGGTTATCTTCTGCTTATTTCAGCTTTTGAGGCAGTTTCCTGGCAGCCGTGGTACTACCTGCTTTTCACTCTCCTGTTTTTATCTCCCTGGTGGCTGATCAGGCAGGTATGCTGTTCTGTACTGGCCTACTGGTAGGGCAATTTCAGTCAGGGAAAGGCATCCCTAGGAAATTAATATCCAAGCATCCAAAGAAGTGTTTTTTATCCTCTCCATTTGAGTGCTGCTCTCCTGAGAAAGCTTCCAAGAGGCTTCAAGCTTGTTTGTGTGTTCAGCAGAAGCTCTCTGTGTCCCTCGTTCCTTATTTTTTTTGAAGATTTTTTTTTTGCCTGTTGCTTTCCACTTTTTTTTTTTTTTTTAATTCTCCGTTTTTTCCACTTAGAGAGAAAATTTATTTATTGCATTGAGACGCGCTAATTAAAGCCATTTTCTGGTATTTGGTTACTGAAGTGTTTGATGTCTCTCTGACAAGACCATGAAATGCATGGTGTGTCCACGGGGACAGAATTTGCTGAACACGGTGCTTTGTAAATGAGGGGACACAGTGTCGCAGCAGCTCATGAATATGAAACGCCCATGATGCTACCTCAGTGGACTTGGGAACACAGATGAATCCTGTCATGTGCTAAATGAGACCAATTTCTTTCACTTAACTTCATCTTCAATCAGACCTTCTTCCATTTGCCTGTTTAAAATTCCTCAAACGTGATGCAGAAGGTAACAGCACTTGGTAAAATAAAGTTTTGCAGCAGCAGAGATATTGTAATCATTGCAATTTTACATTTTATGAGCAAGCAACTAAAATTAAAGTTAATTTCATTCTTATGCCTGCTTAGTGGCAGGGGTCTGTCAGCTCCAGAAGCCGCTACCCTCTTTGTCTTCTTTGGATATTATAGGGTGTGGACAAGGCAGGCAGCACGTGGTCTTTGAAACTCATCCAGTTAAAGGAAGTGAATCAAACTACGTGAGATGGAGTCATCTTTTAGGGTTTTAGGAAGGACATGGTCCTGCAAACATTTCTGCATATACTAGTATTGTATGTAAGTACCCTCACTGCAGCTGTTGGGAATTTTAGAAGTAGAGCATATGCCTATACTCTCACAACACAATAGCCCATGCTCTTCTTCCCCTGCAGCTGACATGGTGCCAAGACTTGACTGTGTTACAAGAGCTTACTGGGAAATAAGATGTGAGAAGAGCAACAAAAACAATCAGGGAGTTGGGGACTGAGTGAGGGGGACAGTTGCCTCCTTGATGGTAGAACTGAGACACTTTGCAAAGTATACAGAGAGAGAAGGGAAATGGATAGTGGAGAGGTGGCACCATGGGAATTGGCAGAGGGATGAGGAAATAATGAGTACCAAGTGAAATAAAGACTCAAATGTTTCAGGGCTGATTTGCCACTGATAGCAGTTAGCCTGGGGAGCCAATATTTTCTTACAATTTGTGAGACTTTTGTTCTGTTTCATGCCAGCCTCTGACAGTCCTAAAGGGCGTTGCTCCTGCCTAGAAATGGACCAATGATTTGTGCTTCACAGTGAGAATAAGCATGCACTGGTCTTTGGTGGAGGAGCCTCCCAGAGTGTCCCCAGCTCTTCTGCCTGAAATGTTATAGATGCCTGACAGCGTCTATAAAATGTTGGGAGTCTTGAGCATCTTTTGGAAAGAGTTCCTGTGTGATTGCCTGGTTTTTGCTAATACGGAAGGGTTTGTGAATCTCTCTGTGGGATTCAGTTCCCAGGTAGCCCTTCCTTTAGTTGTGTTTGCCAAGCAGCATTTATAGCCTTCTGCAGCAAAGGCAGCTTAGCTCAGGAAAGATTAGACTGTTTCTCATTCCCGTACTTGTTTGCCTGGTCTTAACAGGGTGCTGCACAGTGTGCAGGGTCTTTCTTCCATGTTACCAGTGAGCAGGTTTAACCAGCTGCCTCCCTGAGTCTGTCTGTCTGTTTGTGAGGATACTTTTGTCCCATAATTGCATTTTGCTCCAAGTTTTACCAGGAACTGGGAACTCCTGCAGGAAAGAGCCAGCAAGATAGCAGCTTCTACCATGTATTGTTCCTACAAGCAGCAGGAAGATGAGGTCTGTCCCAAGTGCCCAGCAATGTGCATTTCTTGCACATGCCTTTGAGGGAGAGCCTGGAGTCCTGGGGCCTGTTGCTGCAGTTTCCCTTTAAATGTCTTTGGGAAGTTTGCTGTAGTTGGAGGCACCTGCTCCTTGGGAGGCTGGGGAACTAAAAGGCACAGCTCTGCTGAGCCTGGCCAAGCTGTCACTGCCTTTTGCTGTGGCCAGGCTCTTGCAGCAGCCCCCGTCCCGCTCAGCCTTCCACCAGGCAGCCAATTAGTGAGAAATCCCACTGTGTGGCCAGCTCGGAACGGCCACCGTGCCAGGGCCTGGGCTGACCCATGCCCTGCTGCAGCTGGGTGAGGGCTGCCTCTCGCCCTGCCGGCTGCTGAGCCAGGGGTGTGCGCAGGGGACGTTCAGCAGGAGAGATCAGCTGAGGACCTGTAAAGGTCTGACAGGTGGCTGGACAAGGGGCACTTGCAGGAGACCCTGCCCAGAGCCCTTAGCACCATAGGTGGGAACATGTCTCTAGCTCCTGAATATTCATTTCAGCCTGGGCTGCAAGGCAGGGTGAAGCCAGGCCCAGCTGCCTGCTGCCGTCCAGCAGCAGCACTGCCACACTGCTGACAGAGCTGGGAGCAGCCTGCTTACTCCAGTGCTGAATGGCCTGGCTCTGTCTGCACACTTTGGAAGTTAAACAACGTCTTCCTGGAGGTGACCCATCAGCTTCTCCATTGTCTGAGGGCTCGAGCCTTTGTGGCTTTGACTCTTTAAGGGAGATCTGTACTCTGCCCTTGCTTTGCATCTCCAGTTGTTTTCCCTTCTCTTCCTCTCTCCTTTTTTATTTTCTCCATCTTTCTTTACAGCACTTTGTCAAATCAAAAAGTATGCAGTGCTCTCAGAGCCTTGCTTCTTTAGCAGTTCATCCTCCTCTCCATTCTCTGGTCTCTAGCATCCTTTTCAGCTGGAGTAGCTGTAGTCCATATATACTGGGAATACCCAATGACCCAGACATCAGCCATTCCAGCGAACGGCTGGAAATCATTAAAAGGTTTTTGACATTACACATAGGTACATCTTCCCTAATCTTTGTTGTTTGCTAGACAACCAGTGCTTCCTTCCTCAGCAATCAAGAAGGTCACAGGCCTCTGCACAGCCTGAGACCCTGCTGTCTCAATTCAAAGGTTGGGAAGGAGAATGCAGTTCTTCTTTGAACATTCCTGTGAGTGAAATTAAGGCACAAACAAGGCCATATATCAAGACAAGACTATTTATTAAAGAGAGAGAGAGCAGAGTAAACTACACAGAGAAAGGTAGAAAAGATAGAGAGAGGGAGAGTGAAAATAGAGAAAGAAAGTATAGTACTTCTTTGGTGCTGGTGTGAAGAGAGACATTTCAGAGCAGCTGCTGCTTCCAGGCTGAGATATCCATAGTGGTGTTCCCTCCCCATAAGCTGGTACAGCTCAAGGCTTTTACACTTACACCTTATGCAATGGTAGCTCCACCTGGCCCACACCCTGGTCACATTACAATGCAGGTGTGCAGGCTTCAGGGGGTCTTTCCACCACCGCCCCTGTGTGGTTGCTGTCTTATCAGGTGAGCCATCCAGGATGTGCTTATCTTTGTTGAGACATTCCTCAGTTCTTAATGTAATCTTCACCTCCCCAGGTGGTTTGCATGTCCAGGGAGAGGCCTCTCTCACCTGCCAGCAGCTCCTTAAACATGTAGTGTTACATGACTTCTCTGAGTTCCTGCCCTACATTTTATTTCTAACAGTCTAGGTGACTAGCAGCTGAGCTGAGCAAACGATAATGTACCTCATAAGGAGCAAATTCTTACCAGTCTTAGGATGATAGCAAGCAGGGAGCAGGGCTTAATGTAGTGAGCTCCTTTCAGCTTCAAGGTTGTGTTCAAATGCACAGCCTGTGGAGTCCTACCCAGACCAAATCTGCTCATCTTGCAAGATTTCTTTAGACTCCAAGCTTCAAAGCCTTATTTGCCTTGTTTTAATATGAAATGATATTTTTAATCATTGCTAAATAACTCTCTTGTGTTTTCCTCTAATAAGAAACAGGCTGTTTCATATCTGTGAAGCAAGGGAACTTTTGTCTCTAGTGAGTGGAGATCACAACACTTCCCACTTACTGCTGCTGCTTTTCTTGTTACAGACATTCCCGTGATCCCTGACTTGGAGGAAGTCCAAGAGGAAGATCTGGCCATGCAATTGGCAGCTCCCCCCAGGTAAGAGCACTGCCAGGTGCTCTTGAAGCTCTCATCAGCAGTGCAGAATGGGTGGTGGAATTAAACTGCATCTTAGCTCTCTGAATGCCAGCAGCAATGCCATTCAGCAGCTGTGTACTGCAGCACTCCAGGCTGAACAGTGCAAACTTCTTGTTTGCTTTTAAACAAAGCAAGCAATTACTGCATATTCTATACATGAACCTGCACCTGAGTAACACACTTATGTTGCAAAATCAAGCTCTCAAACGTGAGGAATTGCTTGATTTAATTTTTTTTTACTTTGACCCTTTCTGGTTGCAGTGTGCAGGTGAACCGAGTGCTGACATATTATGACCTAGACAAAGATCTAATGAACTATGCTGCCTTTCAGACTCTGGTAAGTGTTGCTATAGGGTCACCAATATGAGTCTCCTTCCAGGCTTCCGTCATCCCCCACAGTGATACTCAGCTGCATAAAAGATGCAGGCTCGTCATACAAACAGCTTACAGTCTGCCTGTGCATTTGTTCCTCTCTGCAGTGTGGCTTTCGTGCTTGTTTGTGTCTCTAAATAGTGTAGGTATGATATCTGCAGCTTAGATGAGGCTCCTGTTGTCCTGGACAAAATGTATATCCCTTATGTGGCAAATGTGCCTATCCCTAGCAATACCTACCTGGTAACACAATGGAGTCTCCTTTCTCACTGTCTGTTAGAATGTGACTGTGTGTCTGTGTCCATAGGATGGAGAGGTTGACCTGAAGCTTCTTACCAAAGTTTTGGCACCAGAACATGAACTACAAGAGGTGAGTCTTCTATGGGAACGCCAACAAGGCAAAAGCTTCTTAGGCATTTCAGACTGTGCTTGGAAGGTAAGCCTCTGTCACTGGGATGGAGGAGCTTGTCCAAGTTGATGGAGGTTTGATATCCCCAAGAGATTATTTTAAAGATATACAGGTCTCCCTCTGTGTGAGATTATGGCATCACTGTGATCAGCTCCCTTCAATGTGAAAGAGCTAGTAAGAAAAATTTGAAGGGCCTAGCACTGGCACAGATTCCTGCAGAAACAGTGCTCTTTTGTGTAGTGTCTTCTGATAGCTACCATGAGCTTCAGGTGGTTCTACAGGATGGTACAGAGGAGCAAAGACAAAGCATTTGCATTTTGGGAGAGGGATGTTTTGAAACAGAACAGTCTTAATACAACTGGATGGGCAGGAGCTCAGAACTTGGAACAAAGAGTTTCTGCAGTTCAGAATTGCAGATACTTAAGCAGAAGTGCAGAAGGGTGGAAGATTTTTATGGATCTTTTTTATGCCCTGCCTAGGTGTGTCTGAGATTAACAAGTATCCAAAAATCTGACCTTTACAGAACTCCAGGACATGAATAATTCTATCAGCATCTTTAAATTGTAGCAGGGGTTCACATTTCATTTCGGTAGGATTCCTGTTGTAGCCAATAGAATCAAGGACTTCCCTGGCCAGGACGGCTGCCATTTAGTTTCTGTCTTTGCTGTTCATCTGAGTATTTGAAAACATTCAGAGATTTTTGAGTGTCACCAGTAACATTTCATCCTGTTTATCTTTTTTTCTCTTGGTAGGATGATGTCAGTTGGCATTGGGACCATCTCTTCACAGAAGTGTCCTCAGAACTAGTGACTGACTGGGACCTAGGACACTCTGAAAAAGAGGACCACCTCAATCTATCCTAGGGCACTGGCACTGCAGACATCCATGCATCCATCTCCTTTATAATAGTTCAGCATTTTAATTTTTGATTCATCTGTTTGTATTTGAGAATTTATTTCAGATGTGAGATTAAATAGGACTTTACTTCATAGGAAAACTGACTCAGAGAAGTTTTGGGTATTTTGTAGTAAGAAACTTTGTTCTCAAAAAATATTAATAATTCTAAACATGATAAAATACTGACTTCCACCTGACTAGCACCTTTCCTCTACAGAAATGCAGCCTGGCAAGAGTGGACCATCTTACAGTGGAGAGTGGTTTTCAGTGATGGCCATCAGAGAAGTTTAGACTGATACAGTTTGTTTGTCTAGGACACCAAGGTTGCCATCTTCCTCACAAGAGATGCCACAAGTTGTTTAGATGCCCATTTTGCATTTCATCCCACAGCTTCCAGCCATTCCTCACCAGTTTGATTTCTCACCTAAAACATTACCTCTGTATTGACTCAGTGGAAGCAGCATCACTTATTGAACTGCCAACACCACTTCTTGTAGCACCTTTCTTTTCCCCTTGAGGTTTCCCAGCTAAATTCTGACTAAGCCTAAGCCTACTTAGCTTTTGCAGTCAGATCAGATCAGAGCCTGGACAGAGATAGCTTCAGGCAATAGGTAATTTGCAAAGAAAACACTGTTTATTCCAGGCATGTGAAAGAATGGAGCCTGCTGCTCTGAAACTCCCTGGTGGGTGTCTCCTTGGAACCAAGTAACCAACTCTTATCACCATCCAAAGAAAAATCTGTTTAGCTTTTAATGCATTGTCCCTATAGGCTTGTGGTCATTATTTGCAGGAAATAGTTCCATTACTTCTAAGCCAATGTCCTCTAAAGCCTTGTCCCAATGGAGAATCTTGCTCTGTGCTTGTGAGGGGCAGTGCAGGTTCTGGGAGGAAAGCTTGCTGTGCTGCTTTTCTTAGCTTGTTTGATCAAATGAAGCACCACATTCCCACTCTTGTACTGTCAGCAGGACAGGTCAAATAACTCACTGTGAATTCACTACTCCATAAAATTTCATGTCAGAGTTGATATGCCAGAAAACATTACCAATGAGAGGAGCAATTTGGTGGGTCCACCAAAATAAAGGAAGGCTCATCTGTCTCAAAGAGACACTAAGTATTTTACAACAAAGAAATCTCACATGAAAACTAGATGAGGTGAGACAGAATCTTGGAAGGCCAGTGTATGGAGCATAATCCTGAAGTCTTTCGCTGAGCAGAGAAACCTGTTTTGGTGTGAATGGAAACTAAAGTAGTTTGCTGAATCAAACACACAAGCCAGTCTGAAAGGAAGAGAACAGTAAATGAAGGAGTGGATGGGACAGGACACGGATTTGCTCACTTCATCCCTCAAAGATCACAGAGAAAGCAGAGGTTCTCTCCTTTCTGCTTGATCTCAGTCTCTAATCCACACTGCTCCTGTAAGCTGATGGCCTGATGTCACCTTACTCAGTGGTATCTGCTTCTAGTGGTGGTATCTGCTTCTGGTGTTTTTCCAGCCTCTTTGAAACGTAAAGTGAACATAATTTTGCATGCCCTGACAATGAGAGGACAAACTTTGGTGGCTGCAGAAGCAGCCCAAGATAGTCTTGCACTACCCGCACTGAAACTTGAGTCTCTGCACCATGTCCCTATCAAAGAAGTGTCTTCTTACTATGATGCTGCACTTGCCTCTGGTTTGTTGAAGAGGAGGGCAGGAAAACAACATGAACAGAGGGGGAAAGGGAGGCTAAGAGGTGAGCCCACCTTTGTCCCTCCAATCACTGTCACATACTGGAAGCCTTGCACACTTGGGTCACTTCATAAAACCAGTCACCCAGTATAAAGCAGACAGTTTTCAATGACCACAAAACCTGAAGATGCCCAGTCTGGGGCACACAAGTGGTCGAACTGTGCACCCATTGTCTCTGGCTGCCCACTTGGCCATAGTGTATAATATCTGGCATGCTATGTATTGTGTTTTCTTCATAGGCTTGGGGAGGTAGTATTGCTGGCCACATTGAGCACCAAGAGTGAACAGCTAAGCAGTAGTTAGCCACCTCTTGGTGGAATCATTACCTCTGTGCAAGAATCATGCCAAGCCTATTGCTCCTCCATCAGCTATGTACTGCATGAACAAGCCTGGGTTGTCTCCAGGGAAGTTTAAAGAGCCATCTTCTGCCTGCAATAGTTACTCTGATCATCCTGGGCAGGCAGAGCACTCTCGTCTGGCTGCTCTTCCAGCAAGAAGGAACACGAGGTGGATCTATTCAGACACCACAGAGGCCCTTCAGGTGTCAAGAGGAAAAGAAGAAAGAACCCTTTGAAACACGAGCAAGAGGGACAGCAGACCCTAGAGATTTTCCTGGAGATGATGAGAGGTAGGAATGGGGAAGGGCTTGGGGAAAGCCATTTGAGGCAGGGTGTGGGGGGGAGTGGATTAGAAGCAAGAGAGGAGTTTGTGGGAGAGGTGGGGTGGGGGCAAGAGGAGCAAGTAAGCTGAATGATGTGGGAAGAGTATATGCATAAAATTTAGAGGGGAGTGAGGCTGGAGCAGGTGCTGGTGGAGAGCAGGAGAGAACAGAGCACAGGAGGAGCGTAGTGGGAGCTGAATGAGGCCTTTGCTGATGAGCTGTCATCAAGTTATGCTGATGGAGTTGCTTTAAAGATGCATAGAATCTCCCAGAGAATCATGCTTGGGGCTGAATGCTGGTGGTTACCCCTCTCTGACTTGGGGCTCTGGGGTGGAAGGACTGCATGTGTGGGCCAAGTTTGTGTCCAGATGGGGATATTGGTAGCCCACACAAAGTGTGAGAGCAGGGCTTAAAAGAAATCACAGCCTCATCTATTTAAGGCCAGAAGAGGTGGCTTTGATCATGTGATCTGACCTGCTAGAGCACAGGCTGTGGCAGAGTCCAGTGAGCTTTGTCTTTTAGAAAGGCAGACAATATATTTGAAAGACTTTACTTGTTAGTTTTTCTAACAGATAATTCCCTTTATGATTCAAAATCTGCTTTATTTCTAGACTCAGTTTTTGAATTTCATCTTCTGTTCCCTGAGCCTGCTTATGCTTTCACCTTCCTGGTTAAGCTAGGTTGTCAGATCCTTGGTTCAGTATTTATGTGCACTGTGATCAAGCTGTCTCTTTAATTTCCTTTAATAAACTTAATAGACTGAGACTTGTTTCCATGTCTTTTCAATTTCTTCCACAGCTGGAGAAGGGGAGGTAAGTGTCTGGCTCCTGGCCTTTCTCCAGCAAGCTATTCCCACCCATTATCTTTCCACAGCCATGTTTTGGTTGCAGTGTTGGGAAGGTGACTGAGATGTGTTGCTTCTCCCCTTTCAGGTCTTGGTACTATCAAAGGAGAACCTGCTCCTTGCTAGAGAGAAGTGAGGAGGTGCTTTTGCATGCCCAGGCCAGTTCTTGGCTGTTGGTGACACAGCAGCGTGTGTTGGCTCTGACAAAGCTGCTTCAGGAACCTGCATTACTGCAGAGTCCCACGGGAAGACCATGCCGGTGTAATTGTTTTTCCTGTAGCTTGCAATGGTATAGTAGCTCTGTTTGATCCTCAGGTGAAGTGAGAAGTAAAAGTAGTTTTCAGAACAGTGCACATGGCTCTTGGGAACTCATATCAGCCCTCTGGGGTGTGCCTAGCCAAGGAATAGAACAACATCTGTCTCCACAGAGCTGTATCACAGAGGGATAAAGGGACGTGCAGTGGTGGCAGAATCAGGGTTAGAAAGAAGGGAAAGAAGGGAGCTCAAGCACTGGATTGAAACATGGCTTTCAGGTACCTGGTGAGTGGTTCCTGTCTCCAGTTAGAAGATGACGTTCAGTGTAGGCAGTGTTGTATCTTGATTGCTTTTTATCTTGCTCTGTTCATACATTGCTGAGGGAGAGCTGCAAACCCATTGAAGTATGCTGCCAATGATCTGATTTGGGATGTCTACCCAGGGACTTGCTGGGATTCTAGATGAGTGTAAATATCTACCTGCAGGCTCAGGGCTTAATGGGCTACTCCAGGCAAATGGTGAGCCTAATCATAGCTGAAGTTTAAAAAAGTCCATAAATGAAAAAGTAATTCTAGGTCTTGTCAGTTTTAAGAATCTCTGATTTTGCTTGTAATAACTGCTACAATATTTATAGGCTTTCTTGGTGGATTGTAGACTTTTCACAGAATCATAGAATGCTTTGGGTTGGAAGGGGTCATGGGCAGAGACACCTTTCCTGGTGGAGATGTTTTACTAGAGTACGGTTTGTTGTAGGTGGTGAGATATTGGGGCAGGGAGAGCATACATGGCGCTGGGAAAAATGTAGAAAATAAAAGCCAAATAAAAAAAGAGCCAGACCTAACAACTTTCCATTTAAGAACCTTCAGCCTCTTAAAGGAGCTCTGGCTGACTGTTTTATTAAGTGTGACAAAGTGATGGGAGGTGTGGGGGGACCTCCTATGTTAATATGTTGGAAAGGCACCACTGTTCCTCTTGCCGGAGTGTCTCAGGGAGAGTGGAATTAATCCATGGCATATGCTGCCAGCATCTGCTGCAGTGACCTGGAGAGGCAGCACCAGGCAGCCTGAGCCAGAGCCACAGCCCATGCTCCTTGTGCCTCTCTCGGCTCTGCTCGCCGCCTGCCTGTGGCTGGACGTGGCACAGTGCCTGCCTGCCGGGGGGAGGTGCTGCAGCCCGTGGCCACAGTCTGTCTCACTCTGGAAAAGGAGACATGTTTTACATTTGCGCGGCAGAAGACTTTATAGTCTTCTGCCTCTTTTCTGGATAGAAAAGAGATCGGTTTGGATGGAAACTAATTCAGTGTGTCCCAAACAGCCTTAGTTTCTCCCACAACATTCCCTGAACAGTCTTCTCCGGCAGTCTGATTTGTTCTTTGGTTTGCTGTGAGGTTCTGACTCCTCAGTCTACGTCTTCCTTCTTTCCTGCCACATCTCTACAGATGGTTTGATCCCCTCCTTTACCGAACAGAGGTTGTATTTGACCTTAGGTGGGATTTCATTCTTTGTTTAATGGCTTCTGGGAAGTAACTTCCCGCACCTTATTTCCCCTTGACCACCCTGCACCACAGCCAGGAGCTGTATCTAGCTAGTACATGGGGGAGCACTGTGTTGTTTCCAGGCTGCAGCAGTCTTTACCTGTGTTCTGTTTGTGAGCTTACCCTTGGGGAAGGGCACACCCTCCACTGGCTACTGTTTTTTCAACCATATCCTTCCACTTGTTTTGACAGCTGCCTGGGATATTGGACTTTCCTGGCCTGGACTGCTGACAGAGCCAAGAAAGACTGGAGCAGTGAGTGATTCCCAGATAGGACAGAGATGCCCCATTCTTATTCTGTGCTCTCCCAGCAAGTACCCCCACGCCTCAGCAGCTTGTGCTGCTTGCCCTCCTTTTCAAAATGTGATATCCCAGCCACAGGCTGTGCTGGGTCTGTGCAGTTCTGAGTGAGGGCCAAGGCAGGATCCCAGCTGTGGCACAACAAGGGACCTACAGCTGGCTGATGAGAACAGTCCTCGTAGGGCTGTGCTTCATCTAGAACGATGACCCATACTCCTTACAGCTGCAGCCTGGGAAGTGTCCTGATTAAATTCAGTCATGAATTCTGGGTGACATGGACACCCAGAGCTCCTGAGACCATTAATTTCTCTGCCACCATCCCTGGGGAGATGAATCCTTTCCTCCTAGTGTCCCACTACCTGAGTCTGCTCCAGCAGGCTGCTCTGCACCTTGCTGGGGCCAAAGCAGCTCCAGGCCACAGGCCTTCTTATCAAGCTCCATCTCCTGTCACTTTCAGGACCACTTCATTATCCTTTTATTAGCCCTCTTCTGCTTATCGTTATTAATAATCACACTGGATCAGCTGGAGTGCTGACAGCTGCCCCTTGTCTATTCTTTCTGTCTGTTTTAATCCTACCTGCTTATCTAGAATAAACCTGATCCTTTTTCTTTTAATTAAAGAAATTTGGTCAGCTAGCCCTTCCTCCACGCCGAGATAGGACTGATCACACCACTGATACGCAGGGAGCAGGAAAAGGGACGGATTACTGGGTGACAGTGTTTTCCACAGTCTGAAGATACGGGGTGTCAAAGGAGAGGCTGGTAGAGCTTAAGGTATGTCTGTGTAAAGAAGTGCAACCCTGGGATGCTGTAAGGTGTTTGTCTTAGGGCCTCTGTGTCTGCCCCAGTGTATTGGCACAGGGTTGTGTGACTGTCTGTACTGCAGGTGAGAAACATCACTGCACCGGTGCGACAGGCAGGAGAGGTCTACTCACCCCTCTCTGCTTTGGATGGGGTGGAAATATCAATGCCAAGCTCGGAGCCTGTTATGGGCGGCACAGCTGGGGCTGCTGGGATTGGTGTAGTTCCTGCAGGGACTAGAGGACTTTGCTTCTTAGTACTTTATGACGTTGCCAAGATGTGCAAGTACTGGACTTCAAAGGGACACTCCTGCTTTGTGCTCCCACAGGCATTGCTTCCGGTGGCCACAGATCTTGTTCCAGTCTCTTAAAAATGCCTTGCCAGGCAGTTCACTTGAGCTGAAATATTTGTGTTGTCTGAGGGAGCAGGCCAGTGGAGGAAGGGCTGTGCAAATAGGCTGCAGGGAAATTGTTGTGCTAATTCACTCTTTTATGAACCCATAAACTCAAATCTGCATTCGTTGCAATCTGTAAAGTGACTGGAGTGTGGGGCTGAAATGCTTAGAAAGTGTTAATCAGGAGTCTGTAACAAAGCAGAATGCTCTGAAGTGCAGCAGCAGGAGCCTGGCCATAAGCAGCAGGAGTATTCAACCTTAGCACTAAAAATGCATATCCCTTGGTTCCCCAACGGCTCATTTCAGATGCACAAGTTGCAGTGCTGACTGAATGCGTATGTGCTCTCTGCTACAGAACATGGCAACTGGCTCAGATTTGTAGGGCTGTTTCACCCCTGAGAGGCTGCAGGCCCAAGAAGGGTATAGGGCACAACTTCCTGAGGCTCAAGCGAGAGCATAGCTCTGAAATCCTGTCAAGCAGAGCCACGCTGGAGGCCCTCTGCTTCTGTTGCTTCTGAGTGTTTCAACGGACTGGGATGAGTGTTAACCAGCAGATGCTGGTGAGGGAGATGCCACAACACAAAGCCATCAGACCCTTTAGAAATGTGTGCTTCTGTAACAAGCACGGTGGTATTCAGGCTGTTGCTTCCACATGAGATGTCCTGCTCGCAGAAAGTGTTTTCATCATTACTTAATCTTGAACAATGCGTTTGGAAGATGCAAAAATGCAGGGTTCACTTGCCTGAGCTGATGCACTAATAACTGTTCTAACAGCTTTGATTATCTGAACTCTGCTCCTTCAGCAAAATACATCCACCCCTTCAGACACAAGTAAGGAAAATTCTCAGGGTGATTTTTGGTCCTGAAATGATGGGTGACATTTTGAATCAGGCAAAAAGAGATGGCTTGCACTCCACATGATAGGCTGAAGTCTTGTCTTGGTCTGATCAGCGGAACTACTCACAGTGCCTTGGGAAACTGCCAAAGAATTTGGTCCAAGTCAAGCAACCTTCTCAGTGCTTCAAGCTTCAAAGCCAAAATGGAGGCAAGCTTGAGGGTCCCTGTGGCCTGCAGAGCTGTTTGTACAGATGTTTGTGTGGCTTGGTGAATTGACCTGCTCAATAAATGGTGATAATAACTCAGGCTATTGTAGCTGTACATAAGCCCACTCAAAGCTAGTCCAGATAGCACACTCCATCTAACCCAGAGGGACAAGAAGCAGTCTGGATTTGCTTAGCTGACTGCTGAGGCTCCTACCTTTCTGAGCTAGCCCTTTCAAAGCCATCTCTGGCATTGTCCCTCTGTATTGTTCTCTGCCCCACAGAGATATTTTTACTCCCACGGCTTCCCAACCTGAGACTTAAAACCGTGCCTGTCCCTGTATGGAGGGCATCGGATGCCTTTCATTTCAAATACAGTGACCAGAGTCATGGGGTGACAATGCAAGTCACCTGGGGTCCCACAGTGAGATTGTGACACAGTTAGGAACTGAATGCAGCCCCTCCAAACATCCACCCAGTGCCACAGCCACATGACTTCACTACCCAAACTGATGCATAAGGCCCAGTGTTTCTGTTCGTTTTGATTTTCATCAAAAAGCTGGTTTCAGACTATAGAACTCCTTCAAGGTTTTGAAAAACTTGAAGTAAAACTTCATAGTCTCTGTACAAGACATCTTCCCCAGGAACAGCACAGCACACTGCCCACCTAGTAGTGCCCCTGCTGTGATAGGAAACCATTGCAATCTGAAAAAATGTCTTCCTAGCATAGCCTTGCTCCACTCATCCCAGAAATATCCAGGGAAACGGATGATGAGTTGTGAATGTGTCAAACAGTTCTCCAGTGCAAACTCTGGAAGTCTGAAACCAACAGGGCTCTTAAGCCTGCTAATGACTGTCTCTACAGAGTCCACAAAATCAAACTCTTCCACTGAGCTCAGCAGAAGAGGAGCACAGAGTAGGTATGGGAAATCTTTTCCATGCTGAGAGATGGACAAGCCATTCAGAAAGGCTTTGGTAAGTTAGAATGCTCATCCCTGCAGATATTCAAGGTGAGGCTTGACAAGGCTCTGGGCAGCCTGCTGACTGCAGAGAGGGTTGGATGAGATGACCTTTGGATGTCCCTTCCAGTCTGGACCATTCTATGCTTCTATGATTGCCCTAAGATTAACCAAGCAAATGTGTGTGAGGGTTTTGTGATTTTTTTTCCCCTTCTTCTTCCTTTTAAAAGTCACGTGATAGCCAAGAGCTTTTAGAGAAAGTGTGGGACAGTAAGGGCTCTAGGCTCTTGTCACAGGGTACCCCAGCCCTAACACACTCAGTTCTTAATCTAGCAGGACTTGCAGCAGCAGCACAAAGTCTGTGATGGCTTCTTGTGACATAAAACACAAGGCATAAGGTTCCTGTGAGCTGCCTGACATGCAATGGACTGTGCCCATTGGAGGTTAATGCTCAGTCCAGGTAAGATCACACTAGGGAAAAAGACCTGGGACATGATTCTGAAACATGCATCCTTGACTTCTCAGATAAATGGGTTTTTTTTGCGTACATGAAGCGGATGTGTATCTGGGGTCATACTGGATACACACTTTTCCTTGGCTGGAGGTGTCTCTCTGCCATAGAGAGCATTCCCATACCTTTCCAGCTGAGCGGGCTCCGTTTTGTTGGGCCCAGGGATCTGTTTATCTGTACACCGTGCAGACACACCAGCGATGGCTGAGGTTGGAAGTATTTATGGCAATTAAAATGTTTTGCCCAGAAGCTGTTTTGGGGCTTTTTTGAAGTGAGGATTTTCAGACTTCAAGGTGTTAACAGCCCCTCTAAGTGATTTTGTTTTTTAATTGCAGCAAATGACTGTGGAGCCATTAAACATTCGCCTCTCTGCAGTTGTTTCTAAGCCCTTTCAGTCCTCCTTCTATTTATTCTGTTTAATTCAGTCAGGTAGCTTCGGGGCAGTGAAGATCAATACTTTACTTTGATAGAAAAGAGTCAGGTTTGAAACATAGAGATAAAACTGACACATTTTGTATAAATTTAATTAAAAATGCACCTTTAGTGGCTTGTTGCAAGCACAAAGCCAGCCCTCCATCTAGCCATCTCTCTGTCTCACTCTCTGTCTCTCTCTTCCCTTTCTTGTCGCTAACAGGAAGATCTCTGAATCTGCCTCACCAACAAAGTACCTCGTTTTATGATTTTTTGTCTTGAAAGTTTAGCACTGAGGGAGCAGGATGGAAGGGATGTGAAATTCTAAACAGACCTTTTGCTCTCTCCCTGGTCCTACTCTTTTTGGTGGTGGCGGCTGGGGGGGGATTAGGAAGGAGCTGGCTCCCTGGTGAGGGAAGGAGGAGGATGAGGCTTTTTTTTTTTTTTTTTTTTTTAAACCCCAGCAGATTGGACACCCTGGGGCACTTTCCATTTGGATCTGTAGTTCTCCTCCACTCCTGCCCCCCTCTTCTTGCTTTGTTAAACTGGGAATTATTTTTCTGACTACACGTGCATCCTCAATCCCACTAGGACAGTGCTGGCCACAAGGCAGCGTCTTTATTCTCTCTTTCTTTTTTCTCCCCTGTCCCCTCACCCCCCCACCGATTTCTTCCTTCTCCCTCTCTCTTAACCCTTCTGCCAGTGGGGACATTTGTCTTGTGTTTTATAATCTGCCCCCTTCACCCTCTTCCCCTGCATGTCTCTCTCTCTCTTTCTCAATCCTGTTTGGCTCGGTTCATTTTTCACTTGAGTGCCTTTCCTCCCAGACTCCCCTCTGCTCCGGGCTCCCTCTGCTCAACACCAATAAAACATGCACAACACAGGTACAACAAGGTGCCAGGGCTTACTGTGACAAACGGCTCACACACCACTCAATAACCATGGCTATAAATTGCCCCTCCTCACCTTCCACCAGCTCCCAGGGACAGCCCCTCAGCCAGTTCTATGTGAAATGTGCCACATCCCAGAGTGGGATGGGGAAAACCAGTGGGAGTTTGGCCACCAGCCACTGCGGGGGCAGAAACTTTTCCAGTACTGTCATTTTGTTTTGTTTCTTTCTCTGGTGTGGCCATGCAGCCCGAGGGGCTCCTGGGACTTGTTGGAAAATTGTGTTGCAAGGGGGTGCAAAACACCCTCCTGATGTAGGTTGTATTTAGGGCACAAGGGTCTCAAGAGCCATTCCATCCATGAAAGCTCTGAGAGGGCTTCGAAGTGGAAGGAGAACAGTGAGGGTCCCTCTGTTCCCAGCGGCCAGAGTTATGCTGGCAGTTCTGTCTGGGTGCCTTTTCACCTCTGCGAGCAGCAATCCTTGTGCCTGCACTAACCCAGCCTGAAGAACATCAGCCACCTGTTCTTGCTGCTGAGCTGCAGCATGACCTTCCTTGGGATGGAGCATCTCTGCCTGCCTTGTGGGCTTGGCCTTGCCAAGGCTGATGCGGCATTATGCTTGCACTGCATGTGTCACTGCTGTGCTCACACGGGCTTGGTGCACTTGTGTTTGAACAAACATAGAGGAGAGAGAAATCAGTCACCACCTGAGAAAAACAAACCTCATGTCAAGGGACAGGCAAGGGGAAAAGAGCAATCTGGTTAACAAAATTAGTTGTGAGTAACACTTCTCACCAGCAAGTAGCATCTTTGATCAGCCTTCCTCACCAGGCTGTGGAAACTGTTGAGAACAGTGGTGTTGAAAAGCACAAGGAAATTGGTTGGTACCTGGAGACATGGCGTAGTGTTGACTATTCAGTGCTGGACTGGGGGTTGTTCTGGATGATCTTTGAGATTTTTTCCAACTGGATGTATTATTCTGTGATGGATGGTGTGGGAAAGGGGAGTGAACAGAGGCAAAGCAGGCATCATTGGTGGAGGCTGGACAGTCTGGAACATGAAAATAAGCTTAAGGCTCATGCACAAGCAAGACAAGTTTGTGAACAAGACTGAAGGACAAGGAGGCACAGCCACATGTACTGAAGAAGTAGTGGCAAGAACTGTCGCGGATGATAGGGCAAAAGAAAGGCAGCGTCTCCCTTGTTGGCCGTGGGTCTTGGTGACCGGGGAAGGAAGTGCGTGGCAGTCAGTGGGCCAGCAGGAAGGCAGTGCCCCAGCTGAAGGCAGAGCAGGGGCTCTCAGATACAGTTCCATGTGGCAGGAATGTACCCTTTAATTCCATTGTGTTTGACTTCAGCTGTCAAAACTTTGGTTGTTGCGAATTTTGCTTGAGAACCAGAAGGTGCTGTGTGGGTGGAGCTGCTGGTTTTGTGACTAGATGCAAAGCTGGATTCGCAGATTTCAGGTGTTGACCCCTCTTGTCTTAAGCAATCGCCAACTCCGGCAGATGCGTGTCTCCTGTTATCCATGTAGTTTGGCTCCCGGACTCCTCATCACCTCTCCCTGTGTTAATTTGTACTGGTAATACACGTAGAATTTTCTACCCTTGTATTTAGTGGAGGCTGCCTCTCAGCTGGAAGCGGTGAGACTGTATTTTGTGACTTGTGCTTTAGCTTGCCAGTGTAAAAGCAACACGCTCATCTTTGGATCACCCTGTACCCCAGCCTGTACCTGCGTCGCCGCTCTGCAGCTCATGCCGTTTGGCTTTACCAGCAGTAAAAGCAGAGGATTTCCCTGCTAGGCTAAGGCAGGATGGGGTTAACTCTGTTAGTCTATTTGCATAAAGCCGGCTGGAACATCAGTTAAAGTCCTTCTGAGTGATTCGTGGAGGTGAGCGCTGAGCGTTGGTTTCTCGGGGACTGTACGGCGAAGGAGCGCTGTGCTGTACAGTGCACTTTTGCAGACAGACAGCTCCTGCATCTGCTGCCTTTAATCACGGCAAATGAAAGTTTCCAAACAGGCAGAAGATGCCAGGCTTTTGTGTTCTGCCACCGGAGCCGCCTCTGCGCCAGTCGGTGCCGGTAATTGCAGACAGAAGCCGCTTTGTGTTGAAATGGCATCGGTAATTGAAACGGAATTCAGAATCAGGACCCTGCAGGCACCGCTCGGTGAAAGAAGAAATAAAGATCGTTTGGGTCACATCTTTTGTAATTTGCGTTTAATAATCATACTAGGAGGTACATACAAAGGGAGAGGAGACATAAGATGCAGCTCGCCTCGCAGCCTTCCCGTGGAGATGTGGACCCCGCACCCTGATCGCCAGGCTACGGTGGCAGGGGCCTGCGGGCTGCCTTCCACAGCTGCTCGGGCTGCTTGCGAGGTCCAGCCAGGGCTGCCTGATGGCGGCCAGGAGAAACTGACTCTGCATCCGTGTTAAACTGGATGCTCAGCTTCATAGATTCGTGGAATGGTTTGGGATGGAAGGGACCTGGAAGATCCCATGGGCAGGGACACCTTCCACTGGACCAAGTTGCTCAAGGGCTCATCCAGCCTGGCCTTGAACATTGCCAGGGAGGGGACATCCACAGCCTCCCTGGGCAGTCTGCTCCAGTATCTCACCACCCTCACTGTAAAGAATTTCTTTCTAATATCCAGTCTAAATCTACCCCTCTTAAGCTTCACTTCATTCCCTCTTGTCCTATTGCTTCAAAGCCTTGCAAAAAGTCCTTTCCCAGCTTTCTTGTAGGCCTCTTTCTGGCACTGGAAGGTTGCTATAAGATTTGCCTGGAGCCTTCTTTTCTCCAGGCTGAACAGCCTGAACTCTCACAGCCTGTCCCCAGAGGGGAAATGCTCCAGCCTTCTCATCATCTACTTGGCCTCCTGCGGACCCATTCTAGCAGTTCAGGGTTTATGGTTAGGCTGAGGATTTATGTACCCAGGTGCTATCTCTCACTCAGTGGGTCCGGCTGAGCACTGTGTGTCAGAGCCTGCTCCACTGATTTGCAGTTGAAATGGACTCCCTTTGGTGTCCTTCAGCAGGCTTCTGTGGTTATGCCTGTTGTGTTGGTTTGAGCCTGTACAGATATATTCCACCACCTGTACAGATATATTCCACCAAACTCAGGCTGTCTGGTGTGGCTCATGCTGAAGTGTCCCAAACATCTTCCATCACAGAATGAGGAGGCCTTCTCCATTCTGCTTATGCGAGACATGCTTCTGCTGTGCTTGCCATGGAGGCTGGGTCAAAATGTGCTTTCCCTGCTGATGAGTCAGGCAGTGCCTGGGAGGGCACAAACTGGTGGGGACTAGCACCCTGCTAGTGTGCTAGGGTGCCCATGCCCTTGTAAATCCACTAGCGTAGGTGCAGCTGTGCAATTTGCTTCTCGCTGTTTCATGGGTGACTTCTGAGTTACCAAGATAAAGCCATGTGGCAACAAATAGGTTGCTGAGATGCTCAGAAGACTGCAGTAAAAGGCACAAAGATCCTATCAAAGACTGTGAGGAAAAGAGGTGCACAGTGAGTACAGGTAGCTTCTGTTCTGATTGGCTTCATGCTGTGTTTAGCTGATGCTTGTTTGGCCCTAGAGAAAGTCGGATACAGTCTCTCATGCTAAAGACCACAGTGATGCTCTCCGTGTTCCACTACTGCTCCCAGTCTGGCTGTTAGAAGCAGGATAGTGGGTTGGATGTCTCTTTGGACTAACCCAGTGCAGCCTGCTGCTCTTGTACTCCTGAAAGCCTCTCATGACATGCTTCTGCTGTGCTTGCCATGGAGGCTGGGTCAAAAGCCTCAAAGAGGCTACAGTAGCTTAGAGCTGAAGATCTTCTCTTTCAGCCTCAAACTATTCAGCTTCTCTTATAGTATCCAAAGCATGCATGCATGCACAAGTCTCTGCTCCAAAGACTGCATCGAGGCTGCTGTATTCCTTTAGCTCAAACTTCTGATCCCAAAGGAGCTAAGCCTGTCAGGTACTGCCCCTATAATCTCAAGGATGACCAAGAGCTGTGACACAGCATCTAGCATATGTGAAAAAAGAAGGTCTGATTCTTTGCTCATATAGTCTGCTGACCTGTCCCATGATCTCCCCTAGTTTTGTATCTGTTGAGTCTTGCATTGGTACAAAAATAACACCCCAAAAATAAAACCGCAAACACCAATGCTTTCATTTCTTATGTCAAACCCAACCACACTGAACACACACCTAAGATAAGGGATGGCAGTATTCTGTCACATATTCCGTGTTGGTCTGTCTAAAACCTGCTGACATCCTGGCAGCCACTCTGATTTCAGTGGAGATGGTCATGGATGCAAGCAGGTCCAGTTCGTTCCATCCTTGAACAGGGGAATCTATTTACCTCAGACTCAAAGTACTTGGGGAACAAATTAAGCCCTAGTTACTTTCACTGATGTGCTGTTAATCTTGGTGGAAAGGAGCGTGTGTAACTGCCAAGGTTTCCTTCACACAGCGTACATTTACCATGTTGTTAGGGTTGACTTGGACAAGTTTCATTGTCACCCGTGGTCAGGATACAAAGGAGGCATTTCCCATGTCCAGCAGCTTCCTTGTGCTGTAAGCTCTTGGTTTCTCTTGCATACACACTCTGCATTTCTTCCTTAAGCTGCTCCTGGCAGCTCACCATTTCACAATTCTTGCCTATGGCCAGGAAAAAGCATCATCTGTCAGCTACATCTGGAGCTGCCATCCTGACTTCTCTTGGGGAGCCCAAGGGTCCTTATCAAGGGCCAGAGCTGCAGTTGTGACAGGAGAAATTTAGGTTGGAGAGAGGTACCTTAGCTTCTTCTAGTCTTAATTGCTATTACAAGGAAGACTCTTGTATTTTAAGAGCCAATACCCTGATTTTCCCTCAGCCTAGAGAAGACAGTGATATGTGACTTGGCATGATCCTGCTCCAATGTTATCAGAAAATACCCAGGAGTAAATACAGAGATGGCTGAAGTCAGGGAGAGCATTTGAAAGAGGTAAAGCACAAGAGCTGTCGAGGAGGTCCACAAGTGCCTGAAGATGTCTGTAAGAGACACTGTGGATGTATTATCCTTTTCTCTCCAGGCCTTCCTCTCACTTTATGGATGGCAGAGACCAAGCAGTCATCATCACATTAATCCTATTCCTTGCCAGCACTTTGGGAAATGACTGTGTCATGGTGTGTGTCCTGCAAAGATACGCAAGCGAGCTGGCCTGCTGCGTGTGAGTGGCTTTCTGGTTGGCTATGTATGTCCTGCAGTGCTTATTAGCCCTGGTAGGGTGTTGTGGCTGTGCTCTTTTCCTCATCTGTCCTTTTTTCAGTCCCAACTCTGTCCCCAAATCCTCAGCTTCAGTTTCAGCATCTCCACTCTTCCTCTGTGGACACCTAGGAATCTTAGGTGGAAGGCCATGTATTAGGTGATAATGAAAAGAGAGAGCTCTTGAAGAAAAACTGGCCCTGTCTTGCCTGTGGTTCTGCTGTTTGGCCCTCTGACAGCTGTCTCCTTTATGTTGTGCTATTAGAGCCCCTTTTGCATGCTGCAGAAGATGGCATTAGGAGGAGAAGGCCATAAAACGATCAGTAACATCCTTCTCTAATCCGTAGATATGTCTCACACACCCCTTCCACCACCACCCATCCTCACTCAATGATTTTATTCACACTTCCCACATGCTCGTCTGGGACCCACACACCCACACCTAGAGCTGATCACACAGATGCTGCACGCTTTTATTTTCTCTGGTCTCTGGTCTGTCTTCTCTCCTCCCATCTGTTTGTTGAATAATTCCTGGCTAAGTAACTTTCTCTGTGCAGCCCCCGGGCCGGGGCATGGGGACTTGCCCCCTCCTCCCCCCTGGCCTTCCAGGGGGCTTTTGAACATGTGTTTCTGGGAGGCAGACACCAGCTGGCTGGACGACATTTGCATAGTCAGCTAAAAGCCCCTGAGCTGAGCTGGGGACGTCTGGAGGAGCCCATGGCAGGACAGAGGGAAGAGGGAAGCGCTGGTCAGCTCGAGGTCAGCTGGAACAGATTTCCAAATGAATGGACAGATGGTGAAAGGAGATGAGGGGTGGGGGGAAGCATGCGAAGTGTTCTACATCAAATAAATAAATCACTGAATGCAGTAGGGGAATAAGTGACCAATGTGCCTATGGGCATAGAAGTCACCGTGCTGCTTTCTTCAGGATCCATGGGGTAGATGGATGGGGTGAATATGAGCTCTCACTGCTCTTGGTGCTAGAGAGTGGAGCACGGTGGACCAAAGACCAGGGAAGAGGCAGGAAGAGGTGTGAGGTCCCATCACTATGGAGCAGCAGCATGGAGCTAGAGGCTCCCCACAGCCTCCTGCAGTGAGCCAGAGGGGTTCTGCTGCCAGACCTCCATCCGGGGTCCAGTGGGACCCTGTTATGGCTGCAAGGACAGACTCACAGTTCTCCTAGCCACATTGTGCTTCCAAGGCATCAGCTAGCTCAGTAGGTTTGGGACTGGGGTTTATGCAGCATCAAGCACAGGGCACCCTCATGGTGTTACACACTCCTTGCTTTTACCACTACTTCCTTTGCTCCAGCTGATTTCATTGAACTGAAGATAGTAAAGCAACCTGTACAGTTTTGCTCCTACAATAACATGTCTTTGCCATGCTAAAGTAACAGCAAAACAGTATCTTTATGGGCTCCTGTGCTGCCTTTGAGCTCTCTGCTGATCACTGTTCCCAGCTGCCTGCCTGGTTTCATGCTCTCTCCTGTCTCACTCATCTGTATAGAAAAATATACCTTATTGTTTGATCCTGCAGCACCTTTTCATGCATGGGGGAGAGAAGACACTCCCTTAGCACATGAATTTCCCAGGCAGAGAGATCTGACTCGCCTCCCCAGTGTTCAGGGTGGCCACAATTGAAGACTTTAGGGAAAAAAAAGGCCAAGACATGCCATGATAGACAATTAGGGGCTAAGAGGATAAGAGGCTCCTGGTTTCCTCCTTACAAGCTATTTGGTGGTCTCTGCTTCCCCTTGACCAGGAAAGTTCACAAATTACATTGTCTTTAAGATCTTGCCTGCTCTAACTGGATGTCCAAACCACTCTAAACTGCACAAGTGTCTGAGCCTCTTCTGTGCTTACATTCTTCACACACCACTGAAAACTGCCACAGGCTACTTATGCACCACAGTGAGAGGTATTCCTATTACATGCCCTTTTCCTTTAAATCTTTCAGGAGAATTGGGAATGCATTTATGTTGTTTTAAATGCAGTTTGAGGGAACTGGATTTTTTACTTTTTTTTTTTTTTCCCCCTGCCTCCCTAATGCTATTGCATGGATAATGCTAAATCCTTTCCTGAGGGATGCAAACACATGTTCCCTGTCATGAGTGCAAGCAGACAGATGTTACAGGAGTGTATACAGAAAGCTGTTACTAAGGGACTGCTAGCATAGAAGGGCAACTGCACATAAACTCCCTATGTAGCTGATCCTACCCCAGGTGAAGGGGGTCTGTACATTAAGCAAAACTGTCAGGGTCCTCATGGCACCGAAAGGTCTTAATTGCCCTAAGTGGCCTCACTTGAGATCCTCACCCACACCCTCTCACTAGGGTCTCCATTTAAGCTCAACCTGGGCCATTTATTCCCTTCCTGAGCTCTGTTGCATGTCTGTTTTTAGCTCTGTCTCTGATATCATCTCCTTGATGGACCTCAGACCTATGCTGCAGTAATGTCTCCAGCCTTGTCCTTTGCTGCTTCAGTGGAACTCCCTGAATAAACTACAGACCTGGTTCATCACTTTGCCTTGTCTAGAGCTGTGGATGGACCCTGTAACCAGCACCCACCTGTGTCTGCCCTGCTCAGGTACCGTAGAATGATGGTTTGGTCAGACTGGGATCACTATAGGGTCTCTTATTAGCAGACTGTCCTCAATGTTGTGTGACACATATTGCTAAATGCAGTTGGCCTGATGAAAACAAGCAACCGAATGTGTGCTGCCTTGCACCCAGCACAATTGTGTGTGCTTATGGTCATCTGTCTCTCTGAAACTCCCTAGTTTTTTGGCCTGGGCTTGCTAATACAGCTATGTTTTACTGACAAATCTTGCCACTGCTCTGCTCACTCCTAAGCACTGCAGAATGCATCAAGAGGTGTTTCTAAGAGGTCACATCCAAGTGCATTCCTCAGCTATGCCAGGATTAGCAATCTATTCCTTTGTTTTCTAATCCTAAACAAGAACTTCACCACCTCTACGTCTGTCATGGCTTAGCATTCAACAGATTTTTTTTTTTTTTTTAAGTCCAAGTAATTATATGTTCTTTTGTCACAATTTTGTTCAAAGGTTTCTAGTGGGCTAGGGGTGCCTGGTGTTCTCCTAGAAAAGCATTTCTGATTTGTCCTAATTGTCATTCCTTTTTTTTTTCCCTTCTGGTTTGTTATATGAACAGAGCTAGATTGTATGGTCCTGCTCTGGCAGGTGGGTTGGACTCAGTGATCTCTTTGGGTACCTTCCAACCCCTAACATTCTATGATCTACCCTGGAGATGCTGCACTTGGGTATTTGATGGGCAAAAGCCACTTACAGTTTAGACTGCTGTGGACATTGGTCAGTGGTCTAATCCTTTGCACTCTGAGCAGTAAACTCAGCCATCCCCCCTGACGGCTCAGATTTTGCCTTCAGCTTCCCTACAGTTAACTGTAGGGCTTTTAAATGTAAGAACTCCTATCAGGAAGAAACAGATCTTATCTTTCAACCTCAGTGGCTGAATGTCTACACTCTTCACTGCTTTTTTTGGCTAACTCATAACTTATTAAACACTTGCCTCCTCCAAAGTACCAGGTAGGCTTAACTCATCCCAGCTGCCTTTGTATTTGATCTAAATGCGTCTGTACTGATGCACTAGAAATGAGCAAGTGAAGTGTCCTCTGCAGTCAGGAAAGCGTCGTGGGTGCCTGTTACAAGATAGGAATAGTTATTGTTGTCAGAGCTCAGTATATATGAACAAAACCAAGTGTGCCATTGTTTTGGTTTGGGGTTTGTGTTTTGGGTTTTCTTTTTTTTTTTTTAAATCCAGAAAGTCTTGATTTTGGTCCTCGGGGCCTTATTTATCACTTGGAAATATTCAAATGCCTGTTGGGATTTCATCAGAACGTTTGCAAATCCCCAAAGTTTCCTGCATTTTCACAGAGGTAGCTCTTCTGTCTCAGGCATGAGCTGTTTTGTTGTTCTCTGCTTCTCAGTATTTGTCCTCTAAACGGGGAAGAGAAACACTCACCACAAGTGTCCTGTGCAGCCGTTAAAAAGCTGCATTTCTGCTGTGCCAGTAAGTGCACAGGGACACAGCAGGTTGGAGGAGGAAATTGCCATGCAGGCTGTTCTGACCTGCCACTTGCCCCCATTTGGGTCAGGTACGGTACTCAGTCCGAACGCTGCTATGAGCATCTGAAATCACATCAGATACTCATGAAAGGAAAGAGGAAGTGTGCCTGTGGCAGCTGTCTTTGCATACAAGCATGCACACGTGCACGCATGCACACACTGCCACCAACACTGCCAGTGCCCTGAAATCTCAGAGCTGCTGGCACGATGCAATTTGTCTACCTCCAGACCTGACTATGTGCTTCCCAGTCCATGGGCAGCTGCTGCCAAATGCCCAGCTCATGCTTTGTTTTATGAATCCCTTGCTTCTGTGAGGCTTTATTATTATTATTATTTGAGTTAAAATGGATCCATAACCTTGTGTGACAAGGACATCAGCCTGGCTAGCAGTGCACATGTTTTCCTGTGCTCACATTCTCCCTCCTCTCCACAATTACTCTTCGCACAGTGCAGAAAATAAAACATTCCAGCAAAATACAATTGCCCCCTCTCCCAATAGGAGGTCACTGAGGCTTGGACTAGCACAACAAAAAGAAAGCCCAGAGAAAGAGCTGCTTCTTTTTGATTTACATGCTGTCTGGGCAACAGGGGAGAATGCTGAGCTGAAGGAAGGTACTATGAAAGCTGCTAATTGAGTAATCGCCACTCAGAGCTGCAGAGAAGGTGGCAGGAGCAGGCAAGAGAGGCCTTTTCTCCTGGCTGGCAGGAGTCCTTACCTTCCATTCCTTGCCCTGGGTTTGAGAGCAACAGAACAGGTATGTTTGCCTGCTTTTTGACATTGCGCAGCACAATCGATGTGCCTCTGCCACAGCCAAGTCTGCTCTCCAGCATTTGCCTCTCCTTGTCGTGTTTCCCCTCAAACCTGCAAAGTTTAATGTAGTAGTTGTGTGTCTGGGTAGAAAACTCTTGTTGGGTCTGTGTCCAGCTCTCCTTGGTGATGAGTTGGGAAGGTGAAGGTGAACAGTGTTGCTTGTGTGCCTTCTCTCCATTTGTGCTGGGCCTGGGATGCTTGGCATGAGCATGTCCTTAGGCACAGTCCAACATTCTTTCTGTTCACACCTGAACATTGAGGCTTTGGGACTGAAACCAGAAAGAGTCCAAAATGCTCCTCCATCTCGCAATTGAGTGTGAGATGCTGCAATCATTAGGATTGTGCTAGGGGCGTGCACTGTCTCCTGGCATGCCTGGGCTCAGACAGGGATCTGCTGTGCCTTGATCTTGCCACACTGAGCTGGCACTTGCTGAACTCCTCTGCCTGAATGCAAACTTCAGGCACATTCCAAACTGCAGCAGCGTTGCATGTCTTCCAGCACTGGCAATTGCCCTCTCTCCACGTGCTTGCTGAATCATGCCTGATGGCATGGCCATGCTGGAGCTTGGGAACCTGCAACTGGAGAAGCAGGGTGTGGGCAAGACCTGAGGCCATTTCACCTACAGTATTTCTGAACCCATGCCAGTCTGGTATAATCATTCCCCTGCTCTGAGCACCACCCCTCCAGCTCCTCCACAAATGAGCAAATATTCTTGTGATCAGCCCTTCTTTTTCTGCTGCTCGGGAGGAAGGTGATTACTGCACCAGTCAGAGCAATCAAGTCATTTGTTTCTGGCTGTGAGAGATGCTCGGAGGGGGAGGACAGGCAGAGTCCCTCCAGCATCACTAGAGGTCTCTCTTTATCTGTATGTGCTTGTCTGCAGGGCAACGGGAGAAAAATATACTTAGAATAATTTCTTCGTCTGCTTCTTGGCATGTCACAGAATACATAACCTCAGCGAGGTCGCAGGGCTGAATTCTAGCTCGTTTTTTCTGGATGTCAGCTGCTTGACAGTGTCTTCATCTGGGATCTGCCTTCTGCTGCTCACTGTTTCCGTTTCCTTCGAGCACCCTGCTCAGTACTGCAGGGCTCTGCAGCTGGATGGCATCGATAGCCCTTTGCTCTCGGTCAGCACATCCAGCATCTGCTCAGGAAGTGATTTGCCAAGACCATGGTCTGAGCTTTCTGACATCTGATTAAGATTTGGTCCTCTCCTGGTTCATCCTTTGAGCCATACCTCTCTGTGTCCTCCTGTGCAACACCTGTGTGCTTGATGGATGCTGTAAAGTCCTCCATCATCCCAGGAAAGAGAAACAGCAGCAAAACCTTGATGCCGTTTTGGAGATGACACCAGTGGAAGGAGGGGAATGGTGTTGCTACCTAAGACTTTTGGGAGGATCACTCATCTGGCCTCCTACATTTCACCTCACTGTACCACTTGTGGACCACACTGTCATGGAGGATCTTCATCTGCAGGCTACCTGGAACACAAGACTTGCTCAGGAGTTGAGGTATACACATTGATGAGAACACTTTGCTCAGGACACTGTGTCATCTTTTGCTCTTGTGTTTTCCATGTGGTGTTCATTGACAGGCAATGAGCCACAGCCTGGTGTCTGTAGACACCAGCATTTCTTGTTGATGTGAGTCCCTGAATCTGGCACTGTGGTGAATGAAGCTTCAACTTGTTTCTCAAGAGGGGAAAAAAAGTTTGTTGCTTTACTGTGTTTTCTGTAATGTGGTGGTGCACAGCAGCAATGGCTGCAACAGCAGCAGGCAATGCATCAGCAATCTCTGGCCTCAGAAGTGGTCCTGCAGGGTGTTTTTAGCTAGGGCAGGAGTCACCCAGCTCCTGTAGCTGGCCTGGCCCTTTCAGGCATTGAATATTTCAGCAGCAGCTTTGGGACTTCATGCAGCTCCCACCTTAGCCCTGGTGCCACGTTGAGTTTGCATGTCTTGTGTACCAGGAGTGCAAGATGTACTCATGTAAGGATGTATAGTGTCCCTGTACTCTGCACTAGTGAGGCCACACCACGAATACTGAGTTCAGTTTTGGGCCACTCACTACATGAAGGACATTGATGTGATGGAGCATGTCCAGAGAAGGGCAACAAAGCTGATGAAGATTCTGGAGAACATGAGGAGCAGCTGAGGGAACTCAGGTCATTTATTTTGAAGAGGAGTGTTCCATCAAGTGACAGAACAAGAAGAAATGGCCTCAAGTTGCACCAGGGAAGGTCTACATTAGATATTAGAAAAATACTCTTTATTGAAAGAGTGGTCAGACCTTGGAATAGGCTGCCCAGGGAAGTGTTGGAATCACCATCCCTGATGGCATTCAAAAAAGTGTCATGACAGTCTTAGGCTGATGGTTGGACTCAATGATCTTAAAGATATTTTCCAACCAAAATGAGTTCATAATTCTGTGCGCTGCAACTTTCCCTAGCTTCTCCAAGCTCCTGTGCTCAGCTTATTGTGCAAAGTTCTCCTTTGTTCTCTTCTGATTGTTTGAGGGTTTTTATAGGTAAAGAGGGCAAAGTTTGTGCTTAGTAAGGTGCTGATGTGATGAGGTAAGACTGCAAAGCCAGGCTATGCCCCAGAGCTCTGTCAGTGCCCAGTCTCTTCTGAGCTTTTTTCTGCTGGATTAACCCCCTCCATCAACACAGTCTTGCTGCTCTGAAAGGTAAGACAGCAGCTTCATTGGCAGCCATTAAGATGATCTGCAGCCCTTGGTGGCAGTGATTCAGCAAAGTGAGCCATTTGGGTCTGGAAATCTAGTCCACTTTGCAAGTGCAAAGTGGTCTTTGGAGCATCCCTGCCAAAGCCTGGGAAGGTGGAAGTACTTTTGACAGAAGCGGTGTAATGAGTTTGCAGGTAGCCAGAGATACCCATCATGGGACACTGCTGGGGCTTCGGAAGCTTGTTAGATTAGATCCTTGTCTCATTTTGCATTCGTTGACTGCTCCCTCCTAATGTATCTTTGCTAACCTTAACACTGAGCAGGAAGCCTGGCAGTTCAGGACATGGCATACAGGCGACTTTGGAAATGGAGTAACTCTATGCAACTTTCATAGACCCGCAGAACAGCTCAGGCTGGAAGAGACCTTACAGATCATCTAATCCAACATCCCTACCTTTAGCAGGGACACCTCTCAACTAGATCAGGTTACTCAAGGCCCCATCCAACCTGGTCTTGAGCATCTCCAGGGAGGGTGCAGCCACAACCCCTCTGGGCAACCTATTCCAGAGTTTTGCATTTTCATAGTGAAGAGTTTCTTCCTAAAATCCACTCTAAACCTATTTTTTTCCAATTTAAATCCATGTCCCTTTGTCCAGCCTTCCTGTGAACCTACAGGAAGGCAGTTGGAAGGCAGTCTCCCTGGAGTCTCCCCTTCTCCAGACTGAACAATATCAGTTCCTTTAGCCTATCCTTATAGCAGAGGTGTTTCAGGCTTTGGATCATCTTCGTGGCCCTCCTCTGGACTTATTGCAACAGACCCATGTCCCTCTTATGGTGGGGACACCAGAACTGGACACAGTATGCAAGGTGGGGGTCTCACAAGAGCAGAGTAAAGGAGGAGAATCTCCTCTCAATCTGCTTTCTTGTGATGTGTTTGATGCTTCATCCCTGTGGTGGGTTGTTTTGGGTTTTTTTTTTTTCCCGTCTGCTCCACAGCTCTAGTGTCTCTCTCTTGCTGTACTAAACACCAGCAAAAACAGTGAGGTTGTAATATCCTATGCCAGTACTTTCTAAGAAGAGCTTACACATGCCAGTCTCTTACAGAAGGAAAAGATAGATGTACCTCAGTTTGGTTCTTCATGGTGAAGTCCTGCTAACTGCTTCTCCTGCCTGCATATGAATCAGACTTTTTAAAAAAAAATATTCTACCCCATGGCTAAATTGGCTAAATTGACTACTGCTGGCTTTGCTGCCCGATATTGGCTCTTCTGTGAGGACCACTGCAAGGTGAGATGGAGTTAGATGTTCCTGAATACTGAAGTACTGTAAGGGCGTCAGCTGTTTGGAAACTGAAGTTGAGTGATGCAGAAACCTGCATCACTTAATGTGCTGAAGGGGCAGAATGATGAAGTGATAGCTGAAGACTGCTCCTCTGTCCTTGCTCCTGGAAGGGTGAGATGCAGTGGACCAGATTCGGTCTTGCTACATCTCTACAGCCCAGAGAACTGCTCTGAGATGGCAGCAGAGTGGACGTTGGGATGTGCTGGTGTCATTTGTCTTTCTGATAGATTTTTCCCTTGGATAATATCTGTTTGATGGAGCTGCAAAGGAAGAAAGTGGTTCCCAGTAAAGCTTTTCTTCCACATACATGTTGCCTCAGGTCAGTGCTGGGAAAATAAACTAGAATGGTAGAGGAGAAAGAAGCTTTGGTATCGCAGGCCAGGAAGTGTACACAGAGGCCACTATGTAATAGCCAGTCCAAACATACCTCCAAAAGAACCCCTGGCAAGCATCATGTCAGGTGGTTTCCTTCCCGACCTGTGAATCCCAGACTTGGTGTTTAGCTACAGGAGGCAGAGTGAAAGATTTGCTTGGGATACAGAGATCACCAGGATTTGGTGCTTAGAATTGGACAGCTTCTCCACTGAGAAGTCAATACATTAACTGAGACCCAAAACCCAGGAAGAGCAGACAAGGGAGATGCCACCTCAGCTCTTTGCAAACGCTGGTATGTAAAACCTTAAATACATTTATCTTGTGGCCTCTCATTGACCAGGGAATTTGAAAAGTTGAGCAGATACATTGTGAGCTGGTGGAGGAGAGGTTCTTAACCACAAAGCAAGCATTTGCCTTTCTCTACCTGCTTCTAGTGCAGTTTATGCACACTTGTTAAAATGCCTGTTATGCATGAGAGAAGTGGAAGGAGTAACAGAGAGCTGCTGCTGCTGATTTCTGTGGCATTTAGGACACCTCAAAGCCTGTCTGTGGATACATATAACCCCCTATTCTGCTGTGTCTGTGCACCTCAGAGATTACTGCAGGTGTTTGCAGGCACGCAGGCAATTATCTGTCTGCATTTCTCTGTGTCCTCATGTGTTGGTAGGTGCCTTGGTCTTACCTGTGTCTCTGCCTGTGGGTACAGTAGAGTGCCATAACCAGGAATGTCCTGGAGTCAAAGCTGCTGTAGTAATTACAGCAGACAAACTGCTCTGCTTGAGGGTTGCTGTCCACACCAGGCTGTGAGGCAGGCAGCCTGGCTTCACCACTGAAGTCTATTCATTTTAATAAGAGGGACACCCTGTGTTATTAAGAAGAGTGTTTATTACTGTCGCTGCACACTGACAGCAGCTTCCATCATCGTTAAAAGGCAGATGGAGGGGAAGAGGGTAGAGAGCTGTGTGCTCCCGTCTCAGAGGCTAGGATCCAGCTGGCAAGGAGACTGGGGGCTGCAGGGCTTCCCCTTTGGCCCAGAGCAAAGGAAGCCTTCAGAAAGGATGGAGAGGGAAATAGAATCATAGAATCAGCCAGGTTGGAAGAGACCTCCAAGATCATCCAGTCCAACCTGGCACCCAGCCCTACCCAATCAACTAGACCATGGCACTAAGTGCCCCATCCAGTCTTTTCTTGAACACCTCCAGGGATGGCGACTCCACCACCTCCCTGGGTAGCTTATTCCAGTGGCAAATCACTCTCTCTGTGAAGAACTTCTTCCTAATATCCAGCCTATACCTTCCCTAGCACAACTTGAGACTGTGTCCCCTTGTTCTGTTGCTGGCTGCCTGGGAGAAGAGACCAACCCCCACCTGGCTACAACCTCCCTTCAGATAGTTGTAGACAGAAATGAGGAGGTCCTGTTTAGTCTTATCTACAGGCCTGAGGAGTTTTGCCTCCAGGTCCCAGCCTAGATAAAGTCTCTTCTGTGTGGGAGGCAGATTTCAATGACTTGTGCTGTGCAGAACTGGGGGACTGCAGGCAGAGACGCAAAAAATGAGGAAGGCAGCAGCAGGCGGCAGTTGCTTGGGGAGGAAGGAGCAGAACATGCATAGATGCTGCTGTGGCTGTGACGAGCCTTCTGCTTGGTCCATGAGCAGATCTCAACATGTCTTTTCTCCCCCTCATTTAGTTGCAGCAGCAGCATTGAGCTGTATGGTTTGTAAGGCCTTGTCTGGGGCCCCTCACCTGGTGTGTGAGCATGGACCTCTTGGCATACAAGAGCAGGCCCTGGCACAAGCAGACCTTCACCCATCACTGCCTGGACACCTCTGATTTCAGCAACTGTCATTTCTTAAATGTAAGAAGATATCTGCTGCACTGCTGCAAGTATTGTGAGTTTGTAAGTCTCAGGGAAATGTGAGGGGAGATTGTCAAAGGTGATCCTTATGAGCAGCCAACATTGGTAGCTGGATGTGATGTTTCCACAGTGCGGACAAGACCTGAAGTCTGGAGAAGCCACCAGACTTCTGCACGACAGGATAGTGGCAGGGCACCAGTGTAAGAGGTCTGCAAAGTACCTTCCTGCTCTGCTTCCTGTACTTTCACATTTCTGAGTACCTGAGACATGGCAGTTTCCGGATAAAGATGCTTATAAACCCAAATTCCTTCTGGTTACTGGGCTTCACGTGTCTTGTTTTCAGTCAGAAAGAGCTGCACCCAAAGCTGGTAATGGGCTTCCTTACTTTGCTTCTCAAAGCACAAGGGAAAATAATTGAAGTTTTTTAGCTTGCAACTGAAGAGGTACAATTCCAGTACTTAAAATTTCCCTATATTCCTTCTAGGTGTTTCTCTCTCATTCTCTCTTCCAGTATATTCAAAACTGCCCTGTTTTTTTTTGTCTCTGGGCTTCCTTCTTCCTAGACTCCTGGGTTAAAGCTCCTAGACTTCTGCTCTCTGAAGGTGCAGCACTAAGGGAGTTATAGAACTACTGGGAATATCAGCTTTCCCTTGCCACTTTCCCTCTAGAGAAATATATGGACGAAGGGAACAAGCTGACATGTAGAGAGCCTTGGTGATGACTGTTGTGGGATGGAGATGGTGGTCTGGATGGGTCTTTGTGATGGCCTTCTTCCACTACAGCACCCATCACAGGTTTCAGTGGACTACACTCCCTCCCATTTCCTGTACAGAATTAAAAAGTCTCTGCAGTCCTAAGAGGAGTACTTGTATTCCAGCAGAGGACTGATGATGGAACCCTCAGATGTCCTGTATCTTAAAAATGGCAGCAGCTGACTAATGTACCAGTGATTTCATCCCACCAACCACTGAGTGCAAGAGAGCAGGCAGAAAGGAGATATATGGCAGAGGAGCCCACAGGGAAGGAGAAGACTAGTGTGGAACTTGGAGGAATTTGCTAGCTGGGGAGTAGCCTGTGTCTTGAGCCAGCTGTGGGTGCTCTGATGTGCAAATCCCGCTGCAGCTGTGCTCAGTGGAGACGAAGAGGTACAGTTCTGTAGTCTCTTGTTTTGTGTGACTTAGTGCCTTGCTTTGACAGCTAAAGCTTTTGCTGGTCAGATGCCTCTGGCAGCTGGGGACTGCTCTGACTGCTGCCCTGCCCCTAGCCCACCTCGTTGAAGCTCTCCAGCCATGCATGACATTAAGGCTTCTCTAGGTCTCTTCAGGTTTCGCAAGGTTGATTGGGACCAGCTCATGTCACTCTTGGCCACTTCCTCATCACCATAACTCTGGGCTGAACAACAAGAGGCCGAGAATCTGCTAACGCAGGCCCCAGCAGAGTGCCCCATCACTCTCTTTTATTCGCCCTGGAGATTTATGCTGCCTATCTCCCTTCCCTTTGTCCACCATTCGGGCCCTATAAGTCATGTCCCTGGGCTGACAGGTCACGTGGCTGATGCCGCTGCCCTGTCAGAGTGACTGATGCCAGGGGGTGATTAAAAGAGAGGAGGGGTCAGAGGTCAGCAGCAGGCGGCATGATGCGACTGAGGGGATGTAATTATCACTCCTGTGACATACTGCTGGGGGCTTTCATGGATCGTCACCTGGGCTGGAAGTGGGGAGGGGAGGTGCTGGAGAAGGGAGGAGGAATGGATGGACACGAGGAGAGAGCAGGCAGTAGGGTTACGGGAGGCAGAGCCTTTCCATTTTTGAGAGGAACTAGGAAGTGTAAACCCCGGTCTATTCCCCAAACTGAACTTCTAGCCTCAAGAAAGAGAGAAAAAGCATTTGGGATGAGGAAGTGGCCATCACCTTGAAGAGGCATTGGGCCCCTTTAAAATGCTTTAAGTTCCCTTTGCTGCTGCGTCCCGGCACTGACAACAAACACAGGCACGAAGAGTGCCTTCAGAAATGAGATGTGTGAGTATTCTGCTAGGGGCACTTTGGCAGAGAGGTTGGCAGGCTCAGTTGCCTGGTGCTCTGTGCTTACACTGACCATTTTCCTCTGCAATTCCCATCTGGAGTTTTTTATGGACAACATGAGGGTTTTTTTTGGCGAATAGTCTCCCAGATACACCACAGAGGTGTATCAGAAAGGGAACATTTTGAACGTTCCCTTTCTGGCCAGAAGTAGAGATGTGATCTTCAGTAGAGCAAGGAATGAGGAAAAGGTAGATGAAGACAGATCTCTGTCCTGGAGACGGGGATTTTGGGTGGAAAAGGAGGACAACCATATGAATGAGAGGAATAATTTAGATTCTGACAACGTGGAGATTAAGAACGCTGGTTGGAAGACAGGGGCTGAAGACCCTAAGGTGATGTTGAGAAATATTTTAGCAGTGACTGTAGTCATAAGTGTGGTTAGGCTTCAGCACCACTGAAGTTTGGGACAAGAACAAAAGATCCATGGGAACATTTCAGACAGTTCACTCTTTCTGTCTCTGATCTGATTTGGGTAATTCCATGGTATCAGTTTTCCCATGGATGCAATTTGTGTCTTACTAAAGCTCCATTGCTTAAACTTTAGTTTCCAGTTTGCTCTTCTTGTAACCCTGTTTCACTTCATCAAGATGAAGTTCCCTAGGCTGGGACTGAGAGCTGCCAGCCACCATTTTCTGGGTATACATGGAAGCATTTTTAGATCCAATGTTTACAGTGATAGAGTCTTGGTGAGCCACACCTAACATAGAGATCTCTCACTATGGACAAGCCTGAAATTAGGACTTTGGACTACACGTGGGAAGGTGGTGAACGTGCAGGACTGCACTGTCATGCTCTCAGAAGCAAAGGATAGAGGGATATCCCCATGAAGTAGGCATGTGGACCACCTAGTTCAATATTTAGCCTCCAACAGTGGTTATTTTTAGTATGTCACAGGGAAGTTAATGAAACAGGCAGATGTACTTCAGCAAGATCTTCCCCTGACCTTCTGTAATTGGAGGATGGTGTAGACAGCTGTACCTAGTGCTACTCTCAGCTTTTGACTCTTGTTCTTTGACACAACAGAGAATGATAACCCTTCAGACTCAGGGGATGAACATGTAAGTCAGAGTTACTCTATTCCTCTCTAAGAGGAAGAGTAGGAATTTCTTGGTGATCCACAGGTCAGGGATATATTTTCTTCGTTGTGCCTCTTGGTTACTGAGAATGCATGCCAAGAGAAGAGAGTCAGGCTCTGCTTGGTGATGCCCAGCAACAGGGCAAGGGGCAGTGGGTGGAAGCTGAGGCATAGGACGTCCCCTGTAAACATGAGGAAATTTTTTTTCATTGTGAAGGTGACAGAATACTGGAACAGGCTGTCCAGGGGTGTTGTGGAGTGTCGCTCTCTGGAGATATTCAAGACCCATCTGGATACATTCCTGTGTGATCTGGTATAGGTGAGCCTATTCTGACAGGGGTGTTGGACTGGATGATCTTTCAAGGTCTCTTCCTGGCCCTGACATTCTGTGATTCTGTGAAGTGGTTACAGATGTCAGAGAGCAAAAGCTACCTGAAATAAACAAAATTAAACCAGTCTAAACCATAAAAAATAAGAAGGAACCAACCAACCTCAGTACCTTCTCATATAGTTGTTATTTCCACATTGGTATGGCTCTAAGGGCAGCCAGAGGAATAATTTATGGTTAGAGGGAAAATATCTCTGAATAGAGTAAATACTATTCATGCAGCCCAAATTAAAGGCTAAGTGTATTCCAAACACTGTCTTTCTTACCATCCGTGGACAGAACTATTGTCAAAACTCACTGAAGCTCAAGGGCTCAGAACTTAATTTATCATTAAATTACCTAAACTTAGAAAGAATCACAGAACTCAGCAATATCTGCAGCAGGCAATCTTCAGTCTTCGATTTATGCGTTTAGGCCTTTCATGCAGAGAAAAGGACACACTTCTTTCAGAGTCTTAGCAGTGTCATGGTACATGTGTACCAGCTCTTCTCTTTGCTTCATTCTGTCACGGCCGTGCTGGGAAGCATAGACGGGAGTTAGCTAATACCTCTTATTACCATTCACATGCTAGAGTGGCTCCAGTGCTGATTTTCAGCTAGGTGTTTATTTCTGGAACAGACCATGTGTTATGGGTAATACCTGTCAAGTTAGCAGAGTGTTATCAATGTATTTGCAGTGTCAGAGAAAATACAGCTGAAAATTCAACTACTCCAAGCCCAAAGATACCTTTGTGATTCCTTCCAAATGCTTACCTAACTTGGTCTTTAAGAAAAATTATGGTGCTACCACAGCCTCTCTAATTGAATTATCTCAAGACTTTACTAAACATAGAGATAAGAAGTTCTCTGAGCTTTCTAAATCTCCCTTAATGCAATTTAAAACTACAATTTCTCCTGCTCTCCAAGACCCTGTCTTTACAAAGCAACCTGCTATATATATGAAGGTTGCCATCCTGTCTTCATCAGTCTTTTTTTCTTCTCTGGACTAAAATAACCTCAGTTACAGCCTTTTCCCCACAGGCCAGGATTTCTATCTCTACAATCATTCTTGCTTAACTTCCTTGGGTCCTTCTGGCTTGCCCACCTTTTATCTTGAACTTCAGTGTCCAGAGAGGAACAAGGAAAGGCCAAGAAGCCCAGCTCAGGTGTTATTAATACAAAGAAGTGCACAAGGATTAGTTCTTATGACTTACAGATTGTTCTCATTTGTGCATCCCAGTATATTGTCTGCCTTTTCATAACAGCTAGGCACAGGGATTTGTCTTCATCTTGTGGCCCACTGTTTCTCCTTACACCTATTTCTACAGTGCTGCTACCTACCTGATTCTTTTCCATACCTATGATTGTGCAGTTGATTATTCAGGCCCAGAGGTACTGAAGAGGGGGTATGCTACAGAAGCATACGAGTCCATCTCCATTATCATTTCAAATACGCATGCAATATATCCTGTGCTGAGGTAATGTGGTGCTGCATGTCTCTCACCTTCTGTTGGGTTGTATAGGCCCTCGTATTATTTCCACATGGTGGCTGACCTGCCTCTTCCAGACCTTTTCTCCAATTTGTCAAGGTCATTTTGGATTCCTAGCCCATCCTACAATGTCCATTCAGTCCCTTCCATCTTAAATAGTCTGTAAATTTATGAGCAAACTCTTTTGTACAATGAAGCTTGTGATGATGTGTGACCACCTTCTGGAAAAGAGGAAAAGATTACACCTCATTTGGAATCAGCTACAAAAGCTATTGAAAATTAGAAAGGTGGGAAGTGCATTGTCCACTGAGCCACCTCTTATGGAGTGATGATTAAAGAGTTGCCTTTTATTAGTGTAACTTGAAGAAATCCTGTCATTTGAAGTACCAGGGACTGTAACTGAATGTGGTTGGGAAATGAGAGACCAAGGGTAACACCAAGTTGGAGGGTACACATCCAAGATATTTTAAAATGATTAACTCAAATAAAAAGTAGGATTCCTTTCCTTTGTGCTCCTGTTTCATGAGGGTTATAGGTTATGGGCACTGGCAAGAAATGTTTGGTGAGCTGTAAGTTTTAAATCAAGGAGGAGTTCCAGATGTGAAATCTGAGCATTTGTGTCAGAAACCTTGGTTGTAGGGCGGTTCTAGGGCATTACAGCACCTGGACTATAAAAAGCTCTTCCACACTGAACAGTAGAGTTGCAATCTCTCACGCCAAGTGAAATATCCCTCTTTTATTCTGTCTTCAAGTCCAGATTAATTCCTCAAAACTTTTTGGTAAGTTCCAGGCAGCAAATACACTTGAGAGAATTCAACCCATCAGTAGAGAAATAGGCTAAATTTGTCAGGGAGTATTTGCTAGATATTGCTTGTCTAGCTTTACACGGGACTGGAGAGAACAAACCAAAACAGCTGTTCCTAGTCTTTGCACCAGTGAAGTTTCCTCAATGAACGCAAGGAGAGAAGCTGGGAGACCTGGGGCACTTTAGTCTGGAAGAGAAGAATGGCTGGGAAGGGACCTCATCAATGCATATAAACATCTGAAGGATGGAGGTTATGAGGATGGGTCTGGGCTCTTGTCAGTGGTGGCCGGTGACGGAACAAGGGTCAATGGGTACAACCTAGAACACAGCAGGATCCATTTGAAAGTAAGGAGAAATTCCTTTACTTTGAGGGTGACAGAGCACTGGAACAGGCTGCCAAGAGAAGTTGTGGAGTTCCCTTCTCTGGAGACTTTCAAAACCTGCTTGAATACACTCCTGTGCAACCTGATCTAGGCACTGTAGGGGGCTTGCACTAGATATCTCCAGAAGTCCCTTCCAACCCCTACCATTCTTTGATAAGCTCTGTTAGTGAGGGTGGGAGGCAAAAGGTTATGGTGCTAAAGGGACTGGATATGGATAAATAGGGAGAATGAGAGCAACAGATTGGAGTGGCAGATACCAGAGGGGTGGTGAGTATGGGGGAGGTGAGAGAGTGAGCCAAGAGAAGACAGCGTGACTGTGTCTGATCTACACTGACGAGTACCAATGTTAACTGTCACCTCTCATCTCCAAACTAAATCACACCTGGAATTGGAGGCAGCAAGGAGCTGATAGAGTCAGCCTTAGAAAGCCGACAAGTCAATCAGAGCGAAGATGCGTGGAGAGACACCAGCTTTACAGGGCTCGATGCTTTCATTCATCGCGGGATTTACAACTGTCAGCCTCCCGGCGCGGGAGCGCACCGGGGCTCGCTTCGCCACCGCTTCCAACGGGACGAGAGACACATTACCGCCATCGCCCCCTGCTCGCCTTGCCTCTGGAGGGTGCGGTTTATATTACAGGGAGCCAGCCCGTCTGCGTTTGGAGTTGAAGGCGCCTCCTGCCATGAGAGGTCTGTCTGCATTCCAGGACCTGCAGGGCTCTTACTCACACAACCAAAATGCCCCAGACCAAAGTCGGCGGGGGGCAATGTCAGGGTAGCTGCTCACTAACCAAAGGGCTTCAGAAGTTATGCAGGCTGTACAAACCTATCTCATTACCCGATTTTGTTACGATATTTATTAGAAGAGGTCAGTGAAGGCCAGACAAGAGATCAGCCTCCCTGCCTTCTACCAGCTCCTCTCAAATACCTGCAGTGCTCCATAAAGACCCTCCTCTCCTTTCAAAAGAGCCCCCTGATCAGAACTCTTCCCTGCTGGCTAAATCCTGGGTACCAAAGCTTGTGATACAGGCTTTGAGCTGCCTGATCTCTTAATCCAGCTGTGTGTATTCATTTGAAACTGAAAGCAGCTCCTTTTTGTCGTCTGCTTCTCAGCATTAACTTCTCTTTGATGTAATTCTTGCTTCCGATGCTCTCTCCCTTCATGGGGAAGATTAGTGTGAAATTGGCCTGTTCCTCCAGAGACTGCACCGCTAAGCCTCCAACACTTGGTCCTTATTGGAAATCCTTAACCCTCATCGAAGGAGGGGGAGGAAAGTGCAAGAGTCTCAGACTTGACTCTGACAGGGCTCTTACTGCTTCCATTCCTTTCACTGCTTTGGGAATGGGGAGCATGGATCTTGAAGTAAGGCTATGCCCTGGGTAATACAGGTATCTTAGAGCAGGGACAAAGATGGCATCCTAGCCACTAGGCATATGCCCTCTCCAGTTGAGGAGAGAGGATGGCAGTGCAGGGGTAACGACAGGGAACTGTGAACATGGAAACAGTATGCCCAGGCTGGTCAGACTGACACCTGTGTTTTGGGAGCTTAGACAGAAAAATTGGTCATTGTTAATCTGCTTTGAAGAAGTAGGCTTGCAGATGGACTCTCTGTGCCCATGTGCTGGGGATGGAGCACAGGAAAGAGAAATTTCCTTCTCCTCTAGGAGTGAGCAGATAATTTTGAGTGCCAGTATGCAGCGTGGGCAGGGCAAGCAGGTGATCGGGCCCAGTCAGCGTGGGTTCATGAAGGGCAGGTCCCACTTGCCAGACCTGATTTCCTCCTGTGACAAAGTACACGAGGGAAAGACTTAAGTGAAGCACTTGAGACTGTTTCCCGCAGCATCCTCCCAGAGAAGCTAAGACAAGTGCACTCTGTGCTCGGTAAAAAACTGGGCCCAAGGAGCAGTGGCGAATGAAGTTAAATCCACTTGGAGGCTGGTCATAAGTGGTGACCCCAGGGCCAAGTTTTAGGGCCAGTCTTAATGTCTTTATCAATAATCTGGATGAGGGCATTGAGTGCTTCCTCAGAAAGTTTGCAGATGGCACTTGAAGGTAGAAAGTCTCTGCAGAGGGATACAGACAAGATGGTTCGATGGGCCAAGGCCAGTGGTGTGAGGTTTAACAAGGCCAAGTGCTGGGTCCTTCACTTAGGTCACAACAACCCCATGCAACTTGGGGGAGAGTGGCTGGAAAGCCATTTGGCAGAAAGGGACCTAGGGGTGCTGGTTGACAGCCAGCTGAACATGAGCCAGTAGTGTGCCCAGATGGCCAAGAAGGCAAACAGCACTGTAGTCTGTGTCAGGAACAGTGTGGCCAGCAGGAGCAGGAAAGTGATTGTGTCCCTCTACTCAGCCCTGGTGAGGCCACACCTGGAATACTGTATTTAGTTTTGGGCCACTCACTACAAGGACATTGAGCTGCTGGAGCCTGTTCAGGCAGCTGAGGGAGCTGGGGTAGTTTAGTCTGAAGAAAAGGAGGCTGAGGGGAGACCTTATTGCCCCACCTCACTGAGGTGGGAGTTGGTCTTTTCTCCCTAGTATCAAGTGATAGAATGAGAGGAAATGTCCTTAAGTTGTACTAGGTGAGGCTTAAATTGGATATTAGGAAAAAAATTCTTTGCTGAAAGAATGGTCAGGCATTGGAATGGGCTGCCCAGGGAGGTGGTGCAGCCACCGTCCCTTGAAGGTGTTAAAAGAAACATGTAGCAATGGGACTTTGGGTCATGGCTTAATGACAATGGTGGTGTTAGGTCAACAGTGGCCTTAGTGGTCTTTTTCATCTCAAAAAGTTCTATAATTCTATGTGACTGCAGGGTTGTCTTGTTCTTCATCTGGAGTTTTTGTCCTCATGAGAGGAGTGATGGGCTCAGCGAGGATGAACTTCAGTGAGCTCTATAACTCCAGTTCCTGAGTATCTATGTATTAGAAAGGATACTCGTGAAGGTCTTTCTTCCCTGCAGTGCTGGGACAACAACCCTTGCTCCCTCTTTGACCCTCCTTCTTGTGAACCTTCACATGACTACTTTCTGCTTATCTTCCATTATCCCACCATTATATGTCCTTCTACCTCAGCTTTACTCCATCAGCCCCTTCTACCAGCCCCTTTCACCTGTTCCTGCTGCTTCCTTCTCCACCAGCGTCTCCTGCCCACACTATCCTTACTGGTGGCTCTTCCCTATTCCCTACAGCTTCAGGCCCTGACATGTGTTGGTCTCCAGCCCCACCATCCCCTCCTGCTTAGTCCTGCTCTGTTGCCCTCCCCACAAACACACATTGCCATTATCTCAGGGAAGGGCCTTGAGCACCCCCCTTGGTTTAGCCTTGTGCTTTCGCTTGCTCAGTCGCCCCCCTCCCTTCCCCAGGTCTGCAAATCACTCCTTCCCATGTCAGCCAGCAAATTGGTTTATCCTCCCCCCATCCCAGCTTTCATTACCTTGCTGAAATGAAGCGATATCTCCTTGGTGGAGGCTTCCCGTCGCTGCAGCCTGTACCCAAATCATGAGAGTTGGCATAATAAATGAAGACAAAGTGTCGGCGGCCTGGGCCATCTCTCCCACTGCGCCACTAGCCGCTGCCAGCTTCATTATTCGCTTAAGTTGCCGGAGAAAATTACTTAACCCTGACCCATGTATTAGGGCCCTGTATTAATGCTGCGACAGGCGTCTCTTACAGCAAAGAACAATTTATTAGAGCCGAAACAGGCTGCTTTTCTCTGTCATTTTTCCAATCTGAGCTTTGAACACACATCATTAAACTTGTCTGACTCTCTCCCCTTCTCCATCATTCCTTTTTTATTTTTTTAAACAGAAAGCACTGTAGAGAATGGAGATTGCTCTGAACTCATAGAGTGCCTCCAACTTTGCCCCCTCCTTTCTACCCCAATGCTCTTTCCTTCAAGCATAGCCCATGTCTCCATCTCTCTCTGTTTAATTCACCCTCACTCTCACTTTGTAGTCACATTTCTGTTCTTCATACTCTTCCTCTTGAAATTCTCTTGTATTCTCTGCTTACAGCTCTGTTTGTTTGCCTGTCCCTCTTTGTGCAGGTGTCGTGCTCCATGAGCTTGGCTAATCTCATCTCTGTGCTGACTTGGAGGAAATAGGCTGGGAAGTGCACCCTCCCTATGCCAACATAGGGTTTGCCCCATTTTGCCTTGCTGTGGGACTCAACAAGACACTAGAGACTGTAAGAGCATCTCAGAGTAGCCCTGTGAACTGGTTTTAAGCATTTTTACTCTCATCCTATTCTCTCCAAGGTCTCCACCTAACCACTGTTTGGTCTTCTACATCACCCAAAAGTGCCCAAGCAGTATGAGCACCAGAAGGGGTTTCAGCAGACCTGGCTCTGTGCACGAGGGAGCTTTCTTCTTGCTGAGATAATTCCATATGCTCTGGTGGGGCTCAGTTATGCTTTCGTTTTTGTAGCTGACTCTTTATAAGATTTAGATTAATGTGTGCTAATGCAGAAATGTGTGGTCACAATAATGGTAGTGTCCTGTTTGAATCCCATAGAGACAGGCACATGGAGGCAAAGAGAAGTTGGATACACAGTGATGGGCAAGCAAGTAATAACAAATAGCAACATTGGTTGTTTCAGCTCAGTAGCACTGAGGCTACGTGTACTACCTTGCTTGGTTCCCACCTTCTCTGTGTTGATTCACTTGTCTTTTTTTTGCCCCTTCTTTGTATGCCATCTATCAACTTCCATGTTGTTTTCTCACTGACCCATTTAATGAAATGACTGTGTAGCTCTTATATCACTGTAATATTTAAGTTATTTTCCCCTTTTTCAGCGCTTTCCTCTGTTTGAGAAGCTGCAATCCTCTCTTCTTTTACCCATCCATCTTCTTGTGTTATCTCAGTCACTGTCCTTGGTTTACTGTCATTATTTGGCTCTTTTTTTCCCCCAAACACCTCCCCTTTTTGTTCCTTTTACATATTCCAGTTGTCCTCTTCCCCAGTCTCATTCCACTCTAGTCATTATAATTGACACTTCAGAGCCATCAGTTGGGATGGATTTAGCAGGAGGCTGACCATGCAGGCTTTCTTCTACTTTCTGATGGACTGCAGAGAGAGACTATGACAAGCAGTCATACAGCCTCTTAGTCAGACCTTACTGCTGTGGCCTTGCAAAATTGGTGGCAGAATCCTGTCTGAGGAAGAAAACAGCCAATAGTGGAGGCCTTTACAAATGTCTGATCAGTTTTGGTTTGAGGCACAAGGTCTGGAAATCCTCATTGGAAGGCGAACAGGGACACATGAGTGCAGAAGAGAAGTTTATGATGCGTATCCAAAGCTGGAGGCTCCTGGCTTACAGTAGCCTCTGTGGAGTCCTAGCTGTTCAAGGCTTGGTGAGATGGCATTAGTGTCTAGCTGCCCACAATGAAGTGCTTAGTCCCTGAGTCAGGCTGCCTATTATGCTACTTTACTTTGTTTCTAGAACCCCTCTGGCCAGAGGTCAGATTAGCCAATTGTATTAGACTAGAACTACCTATGGGATTTTTTTCCTTATCCATGAGTTGACTGGTGTTACTAGAAACTCAAGGCTAAGCCCTCATTATCTTTAGAAGAAGGCAACAGAAGTAACCCAGAATTTCAAGACACAAACTACTTAGGACAAGCAGTCTTCTCTGTTTGCATTTTACTGGTGATTTGCACAAAGCAAGAAATGGGCACTGCATTATAGACAAAAGGCTAAATACACAGACTCTCACAAATCATTCTGGCTTCAAAAATTTCTAAGTCTGGCTCTGGGCCTCCTCTTAACTGTCTGTTAACAGTCTCCTCTCTGCCAGTAATTGAACAAAAAGAAATTGCAAAGGATTGAGTGGATCTTGATGACCACTCTGCCCACTAGCTTTACGAAAACCATATATTTCTGGACATCTCTTCTACTTGTTGGCAATGAAACCTGGTGTTAAATGGGAGGGCTTGGTTTGTGAGGAGGGTCTGTTTTTGTCTGGATCTCCCAGAGAAGCTGGGAATTACTAGAGCTCGACACACAGTCATAGGTGGATGGAATTAGGCTAAGAAGAGAGATTGTTTGTGCTACTTTATGTCAAACTCCACACTCTATGACAGTGAGCACTTCTGTTTGCCTTTGCATTCTTCTGTGTGATCCAGATGAGAAGTATTTGTGTTTTCATATCATTTTACTGCAAATGCCATGCCAGCATTGAGTCTGTTGTGGTCTATGGAGTGAGGCAATCTGTCCCTCATCCTTAACCTGTTTTTTTGCCAAAGGAAGAGAAGAGTTCAGCCCCCATATATTTTTTTGGTCTGCAGCTGCTCTTCTGACACTGACTTCTCTGTTGTAGCTTTTCTCTCCACTGTTGGCCTTGCTAAAAACTCATTTTGTCATCTCAGAGCAGGATTTTTGACAGTATTAAGAACAGCATTGACAACAGACTAACAACAACAACAAATCCTAGTAACTAATGTATTAACTGAGGTAAAAGTGCTGGCTTTTTGATTGCATTGTTCACATGCAAAGTGGGAGAAGTTCAAGTTTTTATCCTAGTCCCATCCCCTAGTGTTTATGCGGGCTGGATGTATTTTCAAGGCTTCTTACCTTCCCAAAGAGGGAGAAAGTTATTTCTAGCAATGTCAGAAATCAAGGGGATTCTGTAGCCATTTGTCAGGGGAGTGATTGTGAACTGAAGGACAGCAAATTCATAAAGATGTAAACATTGTGCATGAGATGGCTTGGGGGCTGGTAGGCTGCATCACAGCAGTGATACCTCCATAATAGGGGAAATATTTTATGAGACATGCATGAAAAGAATGACACAAAAACTGGATCACAGTACAGTCTGGGGTAGTTTACTTCCATTTGTGCATCATTTCTGTAAGCAAAACAGTCCTAGTGTTTAGCAACCTGTTGATGAATCAGCTAATGAGAGACAGTCTGAATAGCCATGCATGGCCTCTGCATGCAGCTGGGAAGGAGGCCAACTTTCTTGTGCATCATCATCTTTGACCATTGGGGAAAGGCTTTTGAGATGATCTGTCAGCTGGGCCTTTAGAAGCTGAAGACCTCTAGTGGGCTTTTGAGTGTGCAGGCTCTGCCATCATGTGAATCATCTCTCTGGACTTCTAAACTGCTCATCTTTGGAACTTCTTCATTGCCTTCTCTTCAGATGTGGGTAGGGTGTCACCGGGGCTGATAGAGAGAGGAGGGGTGAAGGAGATGGCAGTGATGGTGAGAGGGGGTGGTTGGTTGGTGTGGCTGCCCTTCTGCTGGGAGTCCCTCCCGAATTCCCTGCCATTCTCCTGCTTAGTCTTGATAGCTCCTCCAAGTTCTCTAATCACCTTCTTGCTGTAATGAGCCTCTCATCTCACTGATGGAAATCAGAGTATTTGGTTATGAAAGGGACACTGTTAATAACACGATCTCTCTCTTCCCCACTCCATCCCCCACTCCCCCCTGCCAGCCCCCCTCTCAGCTCTCAACACAATTCTCTCAATTAACGATAGGCAGAAATTAATTTTTCCCCTGGACTGAAACAATTGCTTGGCGGAGGATTGCCAGCTCGGCTCCAGATAGGGACCTTTCCCAGCAGGGCCCAGAGAAAGGAGGAGAGACCGAGGCGATAAGCAGGTCCCTATCAGCAGCCACAGGACGCAGTAATACAAATGTTATCCTTAGAAATGTATTTAAAGAGGATATGTTTATAATTCGAAGGGGATTGTCAGGCTGCTCCCTTCCCCCTCCCTGCAGATCCATGCTGCTGCCTTCTTCCTTACCAGGAAGCACTTTCAGCCCTCTGAAAGGCTTGCAATGTCAGCACCGAAGGCTCCCGTCGCCACAGCACGAGGTATGAGCAGGAAGTGCCTGTGCTGGGAATGGCCACGGAAAGCCACAATACCTGGCACACAAAAGCCAGGTAAGGCAGCAAGCAGGATCTGCTCAAGGGCAGGGACTTGCAGCAGATCTGCCTGGGTCTGGTGGAACAAGAGGCAAGGACCAGGCAAATATGCTGTGCAGACAAAAAACAGTGGTAGGAGGATTGAGCAAGAGTCCTAGCTGCAAGCTGATCTGGTCGGCAGGAAGATGATGAGTGCAGCCTAGGGCAGAGATCTGGCTGCTGTTGCATGCAACTGTGTTCCAGTGACACCTGTGACTCAGAAAATCCTGTCATCCTGGTTGCTTTTTAAAGCTATCTTTTTATAGATTCCACATATGTAATAGCTTTATATTTAAAAGTAAGCCCTTTGGTCCAAACCAACCTATAGATGCCAGTTGACCTACAGGGTTACTCCAATGAGTGTGATCCTGGCTGGAACGCCCAGCCTCAGTTCACACATCCAGCAAGCAGAGCCCCTTCCCTTCAATTAAATAACAACACTGCATCCAATGAGGCCTTCTGGCAAACCCTGTTTGCCTACTTTATGCAGAACTGTGGCCTGCCTTGCAGCTATACATAAGACCTGCTCTTCTGTGTACCAATTGAACTTACAGCAACAGGTCAACAATCTCAAGATGCGGGGGCAGGAGAGAGACATCTTGTACTAGACCAGACTGGATGGAGCCTTAGGCCTGAAAACTTTCAGGCTTGGAGACTTCACAACTTCTCTTTCAGGAAGCAAAACCTGCAATTGTTATAACCACAAAAGGCATCATTCCAGTCTCCTTGAGGCTTCACCAGTCCTTGTGGGTGATGCCCACACTTGGCTGTGCTGGCTTTGTTTTGAGGTATACAGCTTTTGAAACATCGCTTGTTCTTGCTGAGGACAAGCTAGCACTCAGTTCCTGCCACCCAACATTAACATCCACTAAATCCTAGCTATTACCAGCATCACTGGTTCCACTGCCAGCTCTCTGCTGCCACAAAAATGCATTCCTTTTCTGAATATCAAAGCATTCTCAGGAAATATAATCGTGTCCCTGAGGCTGACTGGAAGACTGCTAAATGCCCCTCTGAATAGCTAAGAGGCTGATGTTGTCACACCAGCGATGGCAAGTGGACAGGCACTGTATTACTCCTTGATCTATTGCTAAATCAAGAAAAATTATCAAATAAAATGTGCTGGATAAGAAATAAGTAGCTTCATGATCGGGCTTTCAGTTGCGAGACTAAGGAAGGGGATTTCTCCAATTTGTTTAGTGGTTCTTTGGCTCTTGCCTTGCTTGTGCTCAAGTTATCTTTTTATTTAGCTCTTGCTTCCAAGTTACAGTATTATTAACATACAGCTTGCTATATTTAGTGTCATTATCATGGAAGGATCCAAGAAGAACTTATGTCTCCTAATTTTAAAAATGTCTTTCTCAAGGAACTTTGCATCTGTGGCACCTTGTCTCTCACATGACAGTAATAATCACATTTGTTTTATGTTGCCTCACATCTGTATTTACTGAGTACTCTCCACAGCAATTGGGAATTTGACTTGCCCGTATCAGCAGTATTCTGCCCATGATCATTGCTCAGCTGACTGCTAGCAGCCACAGAGTCTCTGTGAATCCTGGCCGAGGTAGGATCTGCATCTCTATTCAGTGTCCAGCACACAATACTGGAAGGAGGGCAGCTCATACACGAGGTTCCACGAACCTCCTGGTTCTCCTCACTTCAGCTCTTTCTATCTCCACCATGCAGACTTTGTCTATCGTCTGTCAGATGTGAAAAGGCAGACAGACTCTCTGTTAACAAGTGAGGCAGAAAGGGTGGAGAAGGTGATGTGATAGACACTGTGGGCCTGCCAGTGCAGAGGAGCAGTATGAGACCAGAGAAAATCTGATTCAGTGAGTTTCAAGAAAAGATGTATGGTTCAAAATACAAAATTCATTTATTGATGTTGTGTGAAATCCTCTTCTGTTTGCTATGTGCAAGTGAAGTCCTTTGGACTCCTGAAAAGATGCTGTGGGCAAAAAATAAGCTCTTAAAGCCAGGCCACATTTAATGGAACTAGCTTGACCCACTGGGAGATTTAACTGCAATGCTTGCAGACCATCTCCACTTTCTATATTACTTCAAGTTCATAGCTATAAAGGTCTTTTAGATGTCTCTCCACAGTGTACTAGAGTCACTGGAAATTAAGCATGACTCTATCACAGGACAGTGAAATACAGATCATCCCTGACTATTGGGACTATCAGGAGTCCTTCAAAGTCCAGATTAAGTGAACACCAAAGATGCTGGCAGGAAAATACTCAAAGGAACATAGATATAGGCCTGATATTCACTTCACCCTCAAAGACACTTCAGAACCAGAGCACATTAGGGAAACACTAGCTGATGCTTGTAGAATAGTAACCAGAAATAAGCTGACCCTTTGCTTAAGACCCATTGGCAAGAGTCCTGTCATTGGGCCAAGAGAGATCTTTGACTGTATAGAAAAAATTACCTGCTATGATGTTTTGTAAAAAAATGAAGACAGAATATCTGCCCTGCAACTCACATCAAAGAAGCAGAAAATTAGAACACCAAACAAAATTTTTTTTCAGTCTCTCTCGTCTCCTGCTCTGACTCCCTCAGCAGCTCAGTTCCAGTTCCCAGGGCTGCTGGACAATTGCCTCAGATCAGCACATAACAATACCAATGGTACTGTTTTAAATCAGGTAAGCATGTAGTGCCTCATGCTTCCAAGGCCACGGGAGTACTTACTTTGAACTGTGTCTGGCTTCTTTGGCAACACCTCTACGATGACACTGATGTGTAAAGCTGGTACAGTATCGTGTGTGAGGAAGGCCAGAGACCTATCTCTGCAATTGACTGATGTGCTGAGCTCCATGTGCTGAAGTCCTGAGTTCTCCTCATGCTGTTTGTTCCCTTCCCTTAGCATCATCCACTGTTGCCAACCTGACAATCCTCAGTGAGGTTGAGGAGCCATCTATCTTAGTAGTATTTATTTCTTAATGTTCGATAGTAGTATAGTATTATTAATTAGCAGTGGCATGCTTAACCCTCAGCAAGAGAGTTCCCATGTAGGCAATGGTACCAAAACGCTAGGAAGAGAAGCTAAGCTCTGTAAGCATCCTCTGATAGCTGTGTTCTTGGGGCTGGTATCGACTCACTGTAGCCACACCTTCTGTGGCAGCCTCTTTTGTTCTCTGCCATCTTCGTTCAGCTTTTGTCACTGGGCTGCCCATGCCGAGCCAGCCTTGTGGCAGTCATCTGATGCAGATGCCCCCACTGGTGGACTGGCCTCTCCAGTTCACCAAGTGCCTTGAGGCAATCCAAAGAAGACTGTACCAGATGCCAGGAGGAGGCACCAGAGAGGGTCTTGTCGTGTGCCTAGCATCCCAGATACCATTTTTTTCCACATTCAGGCGCTGTTTTGGCTTGGGTAGTGTTAGAAGTTAAACTCAGCTCTGAAGGAGTCTGAGGGAGCATTCTTAGAAGGCAAATTGACACAGCCTATTACATTAAGGTGCTGTTTTTTAAGCAGAGACACGCAGAGAAGGGCTCTCCCTCTGTCTCTGGTAAGGGCTGGGTCTCTGAGCCGGGGTACATCCCACCAAACCCACACAGCTTGACTAAACTATCTGAAACTTTCCGATGGTGATCTTACAGCTTGACAGCCAAAGTCTTCCGAAACTCCTTCTGGGTGGTGGGGCGGGAGGAAAATGTGGCAGTATAGCCTTGTCCACCGTGCACTTCTTCGCCCCCTCCCTTTCAGCCCTGTCCTTTCTCTATACTCAGGAAAGATTAACTCCTCTCCGTGCACCAGAGAAAGTTATTATCATTAATGAAGAATTAAAAGAGAGCGATTAATAAAGGGCCCTTATCTGGCAGTGAGGAGGAGGCTGGACAATGGGAGGAAGATGGAGAAAGTGAAAAACAATAAATACGAAGCGTAAAAGGAGCCGAGCACTGCTCCCACTTGTTAGATCTCAGCTGCATCTCCTGAGGGGGGAAGGCTCCAAATTGCTAATTACTGCCTCTGAAAAGACCTCGCTCTGATATGTTTTCTGCTGAAAGGTTCCCATTAATGAAGCAGCGATGATGCCGTTTCCCTTTGACTTGCCTTCAATTCCCTCCCTGAGCTTCCTCCCAAGCCGGGAACAATGAGGCCCTGGGAGCTGGCGGCTCCCACAGGCCTCTCGGAGACTAGGCCGGGGGCAGCCGAGTGAGGGGAGCCGAGCTGGCTGTGAAATATGGAGGGGGGAGATAAGGCAAAGACAGAGGAAAGAGGCTCACTCCCAGGAGCCCAGGGAAAATTTGCAGTTATTATGAAGGAGATGAGACAGATTAAAAGCCCTTGTGTTCTGTGCTGCCCTTTTATTTAGTGGCTTCATCTCTGAGATGAAAGAAGTTGGAAATGACTTTCTCTGCGTTTTGCTGCAAGAAGCTTCACGGCACATTTTTTGACTTTATTCCTCCCTTTGTCTCTTGTCCCCTTTCTGTCTTTTGCTTTTTCCTTTTAACCCCTAGAAGGTTTCACTGAGAAACACCGTTGGATGAGGCAGATGATTTGCTTGGGTAGTGCAACAACCCCTCTACTCTCCCTCTGTACCTCCCCGCTGCCTGCCAGAGAAGAGCTGGGCAAAGGTTTTGGAGCAAGAACCAAGCTTCCTCTCCTGCTCACCTTGGAAACACCTCTCACAGTGAACATCTGCTCTCCCTGTCTGTGAGCAGGAAAAAAGAAACCTGTAGGTACAAAACCCAGTAATGTATAACAATCTAATTGGACTAAGAGTGCTGAATGCTTTGCACCCCCAGAGCATTTTACAGGCGAAACCGGTGCTGAGAAGCCAGGCCAGTTCCCATTTTCCATGCACAGAAAGTAAATAGTTTCCAGGATGAAGCTGAATGCAGGCAAGGATTCAAAATTCACACTCACTAGCCCTATTAGAGTGAGCTTTCTAAGACAGGGAATACCGTAAACAGTTCAAAGCCAGATTAACCCGACTGTCCTGTTACATTTCTCTAACTCCTGTTGCCAGTTTTCTGAATTTCCTTGTGCATATTAATGCTCCTTTTATGGAGCTGCTGCTTAGTTCTTGGGGCTCTTGTGATTCCAAAAGTTTCACCTTGTCTTTTGCTTTTGCCCTACCCCTTTCCCCCAAAAAAGCAACCACGTTCTTAGTCTGTTGTCTTGACTCAGGCCAAATGCTACCATCTGTTGAAATGTTGTTTGAAATGTGGGAAATGGCAAATGAAACTGGCCAGGGGGAGTACAGCTTATACCAGTTGCAAAACAAGTTTGTTGACCAACAGAAAAACAGAGACTAGTTGGGAAAATGAAGGGAGAAGAAAAGAAATTAGAGTGGGCTTCTGCTGCCACCTCTGCAGGACATCCAAACAGTATTTTGTGTACATAATTGACTGGTTTATTATCCTGCGTGGAATGACAGTCAGCACTGAGTGCTTGAAATGAAGGGGTAAGAAGCTCTGAAGTGGATGTTTACAGAATAACCTTCCCATCAGGGGAGTTTCTCTCTAACCCAGACAGTTTGTAGTTGGTTTATATCCTGAAGCATGAAAAAGGATTGCAGCGGTGAAACAGGATTAGATTTTAGGAAGGATTGGCTCTCAGATCTGAGAGTAAAAAGAAAACTCCTGTATTAGAAATAGGAAGCTGGCATAAAAACAAAATACTGCAGACAAGTAGGGTGACTTACTGCCACCAAAAGAAACAAAAAAACCCCAAAGACAGAATTTTGTAGACAAATTGGTGCACAGAAATGAATCTAGATGAAGTCAGCTATCGGAAACAGGTTAAAAATTATGTACCTAATGACTGTTTTTCTTCTTTTAATATTTATTTTCCAAGGAAATTTCTCAAAGAACTTAAAGGTAATGAAAATGTTAAAGTGACAGCTCAGACTGACATAGAGGTCTAGTTAGGGAAACAGCATGTGGAAATCTCTGTGAAGCAAATGATGACTGTCCTACTGGGATGCAGGAATTAGTGGCAGAGTCAAGGATTTGGTTATTTTTTAAGTATCTTCGCAAGCTAGGGAGGGTGCCAGAGGACTAAGGAAAAGCAAGTGCTGTACCAGTCTTTGAGTGGAGAGCAGGGACGAGGCAAGTGATCTTGGCAATTATCACCCTTTCAGAGTAACTTCTGTTCCTGGTGACATGACGGAATAAAAAGAGACAGTTAAAAAAAAAAAAAAAAAAAAAAAAAGAAGAGATCTATGAGCAATAAGCAGCGGGATGGATTTATGGAGAACAAATCACATCAGACAAACCTGATTGCTTTCTTTAACTGAATTCACAGAATTAGTGAAGAGATTGTCGGGAACATCATATACTTCAGCAGGACCTTTGATACTGTGTCTTGAAAATGAACTAGTGTTGGCTTGAACGTCAGTGCAGCCGGCTGGGTTAAAAAAAAACCCAACAAAAACACAAAACAACAAACAACAACAACAACACAAAGGTGGAAGAGGGAGAAATAAAAAGGAAGGCTAAGCAAAAGGGGATGGTGGCAGGGTCACACCTGGCTCTACTCTGATGGATGCCAGTGCGGTTAAACGAGACGAAAAGAGGTACAACACTCAAAGAGAGTACCACTGTGAGGTGGTAATTTAGGAGATAACTAATTTCCATCCTGACATGCACAATTACAGTTAGAGCTGCGAGACAGAGGAGTTTGAGTACTGAGTTTATTAAAACAAACAAAAAAACCAAAACCGAAGCAAATAAAAAGAAAGCGAAGGAATTAAAAAAGGCAACTAAAGGGTAAGTGAGGGCTGCCCCGTTTGCAGGTAAATGATCTGTAATGGTTCCGACGGCAGCATCAGCCGCAGCTCAAACCGACACCCAGAAGGCACCGACACTCTGGCAGCCCGGTCTGAGAGGCGGGGCGGGGCTTTCCAGGCCGGGAGGGCGCCGTGCGGATCGCAGCGGCCTCTCGGCCGGGCCAACCCTCAGCCGCCCCGCCGTCGCCAGACCCGCCCCCCAGGCGGGGCGGGCCAGGAGGAAGTGGCCCGGGGAGGCCGGAAGCGCTGGTGACGAGGGGGTGGCGGAGCGGGACGCTGGGCGGTGAGTGGGGTCGCGGTGAGGCCCGGCGGAGGGGCGGCGAGTGCATGAAGGGGAGCGGTGAGGGTAGGGCTTTCCTGGCGGCATTGCCTTCTCAGAGGAGGGAGGCGCTGGGGCCGGGTACCCTCAGGGCGCTCGGACTGAGGAGGACGGCCTGCGGCAGCAGGTGCTCCACCGGGCTGGAGGTGCGGGTGTTTGAGCCCGGTGGGAGATGGGAAGAGAAATCCCACTACTGTAAGACACGAGTAGGAAGAGGGAGGTGGTGAGGCGAGGGATTTGTCCTGGACTTCGGGCTTGGCACACTGACAGCCCTGAGTGGAAGGAGTGGGATTTTTTGTCAGTAGGAGTTGGGGCTCGGTCTCATACACCCTGTTCTAAGGAGTGCAGGGTCCTACGTCCCTCATTTCCCCCTTGTACTGACGCCGGCTTGCAAACTACCTGTTTTACCGACTGTTTTACCCTCAGCTTTACTGCTTGTCTACTTTTTGGAAGACTTTTTGTTTACTGAGAAGGCTAACCCTTCTCTGTGGCTTAGGGGCAAGTTAGTAAACTAGTTGCTAGCTGTCATAACCTGAAGATGTGTAATACAGCGCATTGGTTCAACCTTAAGGCCTTTTCAGACAGAAAGCACTTGACCCAACTGCTGCAATATCAAGATCTCTGCTACTGTGGTTAGAAAAATTATTTAATCCTTCCAAAAGGAGAGAGTAAGTGTTAGCCTAGGAAGTGGCAGTTGTACTGCATTGGGTTCTCCCAGGCAGCTCCAAAGTAAGTATGTAACTTGGTTAATGTTACAGAAGCTATAACATGCTCTAGGCTAGTGGCATTTTTGTCTGGTGCTAATTGTCTGTTGTCATTTTTTGTAGGCATTGCCAATGGATGAACTGGTGCATGACCTGGCCTCAGCCTTAGAGCAAACTTCAGAACAAAACAAACTGGGTGAGCTATGGGAAGAGATGGCCCTAAGTCCACGGCAGCAGCGGCGGCAGCTTCGCAAGAGACGGGGTCGTAAACGACGCTCAGACTTCACACATCAGGCAGAGCATGCCTGCTGCTACAGCGAGGCCTCAGAGTCAAGTTTGGACGAAGCTGTCAGGGATTGCCGTGAGGTGCTGACAGCCAATTTTAGTGACTCTGATGACATGGCAGTGGCCAAACGACACCCGGCTCTCGGTGCCACTCTGAGGAGCAAGCAACACTCATGGCATGAGTCAGACTCCTTTACAGAGAATGCACCCTGTCGACCTCTCAGGCGCCGACGGAAAGTGAAACGTGTGACATCTGAGGTGGCTGCCAGTCTCCAGCAAAAGCTCAGGGTGTCAGAGTGGAACTATGAGAGGGGCTGCAGGTTCAAGTCAGCTAAGAAACAGTGTCTTTCACGCTGGAAAGAAAATACCCCTTGGACATCATCCAGTCATGGCCTTTGTGAATCAGGAGAGAACAGGCCCTTCCTCAGCAAAGGTGGAAGGAAGGAGCGGATGGAGTGTGAAGCTGATGAACAGAAACAGGGCTCAGATGAAAACATGTCAGAATGGTGAGATCTTGGTTTCTTCCTTGTGCTAGTCAGATGGTCACTTTGTGTGCAGCTGCTTGTAAATCCTGTACCTTGCTTTCAGAAGTTCTTATCAAAACTATTCAGTGCTATTCTCTTTTTGAAGAGGAGAAATATCTCAGCTGCTTCTAAACTAGATTTCTTTCCTGTCAGTGCTGTGCTGACAACCAACAACACTTCTTGAAAAGTTGGCAAGCTAACGTGTTTTGGCTTCTATTATACAAGGAACCCTCTGACATGTCTGTGGCCCTGCAGCTACTACAAAGTGGGATGCTTGTGGCCTGAGTTTTAGAGACCAGATCTATCTCTTGGTATTTGTGTTGCATGATTGGTATGAATAGATCTCATTTCTTGTTTTCAGAATTTACTGTAAGTAGTAATAGGGAACAGATGAGATCTCCTATTGCAATTGCTAGCCCTATGAGCAGGTACTGTGTGAACCTCAGTCAAAACATCTTGTTCGCAGTTCTGCATCTCTGCTCTGGTTCTGGAGTAAGGTCCTGATAGGTTAGCTATAGGGACAATGTAGTGAGATGTTAAAGAAGTTGGGGAAGACTTGCATTGCTTACAAGGTAAGCCTCTACAAACAGCAGCATCTGGCATGCCTTCATGTCCAGTTTTGGAGAACTTTAGAGAATTTGTGACAGAATCTCATACAAGAGATGAAAATGAGACATGTAAATGCTGTGGTTTGAATTATGTGTCACTCTTGGGATGTTTTCCCCTTGAAGTGTGACGTTTATTCTCCCCGTGGAAGGTTTGAGTTATAAAACTGGTTCTGTATGAAGAGATTTTTCAGCTTAGAAAATAAACAACTACTGAGAATCAAATGGAGATTTCTTAATGAAGGGCATACAGAAAGTGGATAGGGTTGCTTATTTGCTAATTTATTGTGTAAGAAGGAGGAGGGAACAGAAAAAGTATTTGTTCCATGAAACGTGAGGTTTGGGACTCCACTGTGCAACATTGTGGAAGTGAAAAAATGTAAGTATTTCCAAAAGGACGATGTGGAGCATAGATTTATCTTGGGCTGTTAAGCACTGCATTCTGGATGGAAGATGTGGCTCATGAAGTCCTGAATCTGCTGAGAAATATACAGAGCTAACAGTCAGTCTGTATTTGTCATGTTCTTGTATTCTTTCCTCAAGCATCCACTGTAATAGACACTATCAGACAGCGAACAGTGAGTTTGGAAAGTAATTGTTTGATCCAGTATAATTGTTCATATGTTAAGGTTCATTGAAGTGTTCTGGATGCCTAGCTCCAGCACTTTGTCATAGTGGACAGGTGGCACTTGTGTATCAAGGACTTTGTGGGTAATAGCTGGAAACACAGACTTGTCTATTGTATAATTTTCTGTGAAAAGCATAGTTTGTAGTACATCCTTGCTGTCCCAATCCAGGGGACCAATATTACATTTTTACTGAATTGATGTGGTATGTATGTAAATGTTACAGGGTGGAAATAGCAAAAAGTGGCCTTTTTTTCCTTTTTGGCTCCTTAAAAAAAAAGCAATACTATTTTTTTAATTTTAAAAATCAGGTATGAAGTGAGCCTTTTCAAGATACTCCTGGATTACTTTTTTGCTACTCAGAAGCACTTTTATTTTTTCAGAGCTATTTGTTTGTAGTCCAGGAAAGAGAATGTGCTGAGTAGCCCCTGAAATTTTGCACGTCAATGGTGATGGGCTGAAAGATACCCTGACTTGATGTGGCAGTGATGGACAGTGTTCCTTGAGGATTTTTTCTTCACCAGTCAGTCTGTTCCATCCTGTCAAGCCTGAACTTGAACCATCCGGCTTTCATCCAGCCTTTATTTGTGTCAGCCTTTGAAAGAGTAAACAAACAGCTTTGTCTGGACTGTTACTTGAGGACCATGCTGAGAGATCACTTTATTCTGTCTCACTTGTCCCTTGCTCTCAAACTAATTATTGTGCAAGCATCTGCATCAAGTGACATTTACCATCTGCTGCCAAATCCTTGTGATTCTCTTTGGAAAGCCAGAGGTTAGAATGTTTGACCTCTCCAACACCACATGTGTGATCTGTGCTATGACTCACTAGGGAGGGTCAAAGTTGGAAAGAGATATACATACAACCCTCTTCACTGCAGAGTATCCCTCACAGCAGTGAGGGATTGTGTTTTGGTCTCTGCTGCTCTAAATACAGCATTTGGCTGCTAGCAGCAGAGTGAAACTGGCTGCGCTTGCCTCATTCTCTCTGTGCTCTAGCTGAACTGTTTTTTGTTTGTTTTTTTTTTTTTCTGGTACCATAAGGTGCTGTACTTTGCACAGATGTATAACAAGGACATACCCTGAGAACAGGAGAAGAAAATTAGGTGTCTGTGAGAATAGTATGGTTGCCATTACAAGCTGATAGGAGAGAAACTGACCAATACGGCTTATGTTCCTTATAAGAAGTCTGTGGTGATCCGGTGATTTAGAAAACACTTTGATACTGAATTGGTTCTACTGTTACTGCCTAGCAAGGAGGACTGTCATGGAACTAGGCAAACTGTTTTATATTTGTTTGTAGGCAAACCAATTTGTTTATTATTTACTCCCATCCACTGACACCTGCTTTTCTTGGTTGTATAAGAATGTAAATGCTAAAACACCCAGACTTCTCACTGCTTTCTAGAAGGCTTCTTATGCTAAGCCAGATCAAAACTGTACTGTAAGCTCCTATTCACAGAGAAACCTTTAGATGTGGATCCTATAATGAGGAGGTAGTTTTTATACTTTAATTCTGGGACTGCATCTTGGACTTTTCCCAAATGAAGATTTGCTGCATGTTGTGATTCAAACTAAGCTTGAAATAAAGTCTTTGAAATTGTTTGCCAAACATGGCAATATGTGAACACAAGATGGAAGACGGAAGAATGTACAGGAACATGATGAGGAAAGGGTGATGGTTCTAAATTAGGTAATGATGTGACTCAAAGCCTCATCTAAAAGTGACTGTGGAAACAACAGAAGCAGTAAATGGTCTTAGTTTAAGTAGCCATTTGTATATTTGTGCAAAGGTAACAATTAACTGCTAAGACCCTTAATCCTTTGGAAGTAAAGTGCCCTTCTGTCCCTTAGTACTTTGAGTCTCCCTGCATCTGTAATAAAGCAAAAGCAAGTTACTTGATTACTGAAATTCTTTCTCCTGTTGATCTAAGCTGAGTACTCTGAGAGTGGTCTGGGTTTGGCTTGAAAGCAGAACAAGCCATAGTGAAAGAGCTGTCTGAATAATCTGTTTGAAAGATTTGCTTAGTCATAAGAGATGTGCAGTTTGTCTAATCTGCTCTCAAGTGCCATAACTCTTAATATGCCTTTTTCAAACTGAGGGTTAAACTGACCCACCAATGCTCTGTGGACTTCACTGCCTTGCTGCTGATATATCTGCTGATTTAATCCAGATAGGCAGCTAAGACCCACCCCACCACCCACTCACTTGTCTGCAGTGGGATGATGAGGAGAGTTGGAAAAGTGAGAAAACTCATGGGCTGAGATAAATTTGGTTTAATAGGTAAATCAAAAGCCATGTGCACTAGCAAAGCAATGGAAGAAATACATTCACTACTTCCTGTTGGCAGACAGATGTTCAGCAAAGCTCCATCATGTGCAGCAGCTACTAGGGGAAATCAAAACACCAGAGCTTCAAATTGTACCCTCTTCCTTTTCCCCCAGCTTTTATTGCTGGGCACAACATCATATGGTGTGAGATATCTCTATAGTCAGTTAGGGTCATCTGTCTGGATGTGTTCCCTCCTTGCTTCACGTAGTCCAGAAAACCACAGGTCTTCTTGCTGTCAGTGCAACCTAAGAAGGAGAGATGGTCTCTTCAGCACTTTTCAGCAATAAGTAAAACGTTATTGCGTTACCAGTACTGTTTTGGTCACAAATCCAAAACTTCACACCACAAATATCCCAGTCAAAACCAGTACAGTATTCCAGCTTGGTTGTGTAACCAGTGCTCATCCTGAGTGTGCTGTACAGTTGCTTTACCCTTGGGAAGGGAGCCGTTTTGATGACAGCCTGCAGTGGCAGTCAGGAGCTTGGCTAAGCTGATGAATTGGAGGCCAGTCTCTCCATAAAGAAAAAAAATCCTCTCTCTTGGAAGGCAAGTGACAAAGACAGAGTGTTCAGCTTTCCCTCTTTCTCCAGCTCAGCCTGACCTTCTGCAGCCCCTCGGTGCCTCTTGTTTTCTTATTTTTATAGAAAATCAATATCCTTCCTGACACAAACAGTAGCTCAGGCAAAAAAATAAATGGGGGAAACCTGAGATCTCAGTCTGTCACCTCTCCCTTTAACTCCCCCAAACTATTTAATTATAAGCATGCTTTGCTCCAGGTGTTTGCGACAGTGAAATTGCTAAATGAGGACCATTTTAACCAAAGATTGGGTGATCAATAACACTCTATAGCAGTAGCTTGTTGGATCAATAGCATTCATTATGTCATGGTTAAGGTAAGTAGCCTCCTTTGCAAGTGGAGGTCATTAATCAGTGCTTACTGGACCTGCAGAAAGGTTTATGTAGGTGTATAGCTTGTGTTCATCTCTGAAGTATGAAAGGAGTGGTGAAGACCATGAGACCTGTGAAAGTTTGTTCCAGTAAAGCACTGGCAGTAGTGTGTATCTATAAGGAACTAAAGAGCTCCCAGTACAACAGGATGCTTGTAGTACTATAAACTATGATGTGGAATCTTGATGATGCTTTTTCCTTTCTGAGGCACCTTTACTCTGAGGATGCTAAAACCCTTATGAAGTAGACACTCAATCCTTTTGTCTGCTGCCTCTGAGGGCTGTTAATCCAGGCTTTAAAAAGGGAAAGCAGGCACATTTAAGATTTGCCTAGGGTCATACAGTGAGTTGGTAAGAGAGCTAGGGCTGAAATGAATGCTCATGTCTCTAAGTCCTTGGCCTTGGCCGCTGTGTATGGGAAGGTGAATAGATAGTCAAACTCTATAATTAATTGATTCAGAATTTGGTATTAACTTACATATTGAAATATGGGGATGATGTACAGACTGTTTAGCCCTTACATGACATTTACAAAAAGATGAATACACAGAGTTTGTAGAAGACCTGTCAAGACCTGTTGATTTGGCTGTGCTTTAGAGTTCATCTTCTAAGAGCATCAATATGCTTATGAAATGGAATTTTATTATGTGCCTGCAGTTCTTTGGGGCAAAACATCTTGGGGTCCCTCATCCTTCAGCCGTTTGAATTGAGGGGTCTCCATTTGATACTGGTGTCCAACATGATCTGATTCCTTTGGAGAAGAGGGATCTTCTCCAAAGAAGGGGGTTGCTTTCTAGCAGTGTGCCCTGGCTGGACATTTGTTCTAGTGCTGAGTTACATCTGACACTCGCATCTAAGGTCTTGATGCTAAGGGGGTGAGCAGTAAGTAGTGTCTGCTTATTCTGATATCTCTCAGCTAAATCAGAGGAAGTATTGCTCAAAGTGTCCAAGGACTGAATTAATATCAGTGTGAAAGCCATCAGATGCTTAGGTCTGACCTGAGCATGTACTTATGCTACAGATATTCATCCAGATTTACAGCCAATTAACGTCTTTCTACACATTAATTTTTAGTTTAATTCTTTGGTTCAAGAATTAAGTCTTCTGTAACTGCTTCAGCAAATGCAAAGTGTGCTGTAATGAGGTTGCATTTAGCAGCAGCAAGTCATGCTGTGCTAAGTTATTTAGCTGAAGGGTTGCGTATGCACCAACTGCTCTTCCCTCCACCTAAAATAAATTTGCCATAGATTGAAGGAGATGTTTCTGTATTTGTGTAACATTTTTGAGAAAAAGTAATCTGAAGCTGAAAAAAAAAATCACATTTTCATTAGCTGTAAATTGATCCAAGGAAAGAATTGTTAACTGCACTTAATTTCCTAGTGAGTGTTGCAGACAATGTCATAGTTAGGTTATTAACTCTAGTACTGGAGGCAAATGCCATTGTATTAATTACTTTTTGATGACTTAGAAGTAGCCTAGATACAGGATTCTATTTCAAGTGATGCGGGATTGCTAGGTTTTAACAGAAAGCATTTATGTCTCATGCTAGTCAGCAATGCAGTTTTTGTGAGATACATAAAGCATTTTGGGCTCAGAGAAGCTAGTAAAACCTGATAAAGTGGGGTTTGATTTGTATCTGCTGCAGTTGTAATAATGGGGCTTTTTTGTTTGTTTTTGTTCCAGTGAAACCAGCAGTGTATGCAGCAGCAGTGATACTGGCCTGTTCACCAATGATGAGGGCCGCCAAGGTAACAACTGTCTGTGATTTTCCTCATGTATTGCTGGTGATTTATTTTTTATTTTACTTTCTTTATAAATACGAAGAAAAATCTGTGATTGAAGAGGGACAGAGAGAAATGGGACAGAGAGTATGGGAGAAAGGCCAGTGGCTTTGAGTGGCTAGAAGTTAAGAAATTAACTGAAGGCTACAAAGGTGTGATTTTGATAACAGTACACTCTTCCTGCTGGAATACTTTGTGTATGAGATCCGTAATATTTGCAATATAGCAATCTACTATTACGGAAAGGCACAGAAATACAAGAGGAGTTTTAGAATTCTCCATAATGAAAGAGCAGTGCTTTTGATTTGTTTCTATAGGGGATTTTATTGTTGTCTACCTACTGTTAGTGCCTGAATCTGTTTTCTCTTTGGGCAGGAAGAGAAGATAGGAAAGAACATAATCTATTAGTACTGCCAGGTCATGTAAGAACTGTTCTAAGACAACAGTAATACGCACTAGGGTTTGTTTATTTATATGCATATTCGTCTCTTGCACTGTTATGCGTTAGCTAGTACTAGTATTTTCTATATCAGTTGTAGAAATGGTTTCTTAGGAAGTGTGGGGTGTACTCTGGTTTTATTTATCAGTGACAGCACAGTGTCCAGTTTATGGGGGGGATATGGCATAAGTAAGCATAGAAGAAGTTGTACTAGGCATAGAAGCACTCAGAACTATTATATTTGGAGCAGGTGGAATGTGACCCTAGAGACCTGTAATTCTGCACTGCTTCTGCTGATGTGCATTCTCATTTTGTCGCATTTCACAAGCTAAGATTTCGGTGAGATCTCCTCTGGGAATATATGAGAGCTAAAGGTAGTAGTATCAGGAACTCAGTAGGAAATGTTGCTTCCACTAGCTTGTACTAACCCAGGTATGTGTGTGAGGCAACACACCAGCAAACATGCTTACATGTTTTCTGATGATGTGTTAGGCTGTGGAAATGATCTGTTGTGGTCTTAGATAGCTCTGATACTTTCCCTTAGAGAATCTCAAATACCAGCTTTGACCTTTGCTGAAAAATAACAGTTTCCAGTCTGCCATCCTTCAAAAACAACAGAAAAGTCAAATATTTTGTCCTCTCTTTCTACTGATGACTGTTCTGGGGGAGCTGAAATTAGTGAGCACCTACATATCAGGTAATGAAGCAGGGTGGTGACTGAAGTGGTGAGTTTCGCCTTCATCACCTGAGGCAAGATTGGTGTAGACTGGATAGTCTGTGTATGGTGTGTATATATATATACACCCATCTATATGCTTGCCCTATATACTTGCCCTGGATTTTTATGCTAAGTTAGACATTAACTTTTGCCTACTACAGTTAGTAGGATACTCAATATACAAAAGGATATAGAATACACTACTTAAGTAAATTAATAAATGCAATTACAACCTTTCCTGTCTAGGTACTGGAAGAGATTTTGTATTCTAGTTGTCATACCTTTGTCTGTTCAAACAGTTTTCACTCTAATAGCTTTCTGGCCAAGATGGTTTGCCTTACAGTTATGTTAAAAACAGTAAAAAAATGTTTGCTGCACTTTCAAGTTAAATAAGAAACATCTCCCTTTGCTTTTTTTTTAGCAATAGCTCTTCACTTCAGTGAGATAGAGAGAGCACAAAACTTTTTTTTTTCATCACAGATCATCATCTTAGAAATAGTTTTCTAGTACAATTCCAAACTGAATAATGGGAAATTTAAAACAGCAGTGTACTTAAACTGAATGTAGTTTCCCTCCCTCTACCTTTTGAGGTTATGTCATGTAATATTTATGCTATTGCTAATTAAATAGGTTATCACTGCACTTGTGTGAGGAGAGAATGGTCCTAGTTTATAACTAGATTGTAATCTTTGTGTTCGTTTGTTTGGGGCATTTGTTTTTTTGTTTTGTTTAAACGCATTGGCATCTCTCAGTGCAAAAGTTACTGTGGTAGCAGCATATATGATCCTGGTTGTTAAAGTTTGTCTTGTGTAAGTAGTGATTTGGGATACAACAGTGCTATATTCACAGATCCAGAAAATGGAGGGATATTTTTTCACGAATTATGATCACTTAGAAGAGCTATCCAATATTACTTAGTTTTAATTTGCTGTAAGCTGAGTAGGGATTTATATAGTTTAAAATTTATTTGTCACAAGCATGGGGAAATAAAAAGCAATTTCACAGCTTTGGGGTGGAGTGTTCTGTCTGTCCTGCCCGTGGCTCTTCGGAGTTGGTTTTTGGTGTTGCTTATGTTATTTGCAAAATTGCAGCGTTCTTAGTAAGGTGGAGGTTTTTTCTTGTGTTCCTTTTTGCTGTTGTTGCTGTCTGGTTTTTTTTGGTTTTTTTTGTTTTTTTCTGGCAAGGTTTGTGGGTAAGCATAACAGGCTTCAGTCAGGAAAAATGTAACTTGGTGAGGAAAAGAGAGTAAATGGTTATAGATACCTGAGGTGAGACTTAATGGCAGGGAAATGGGAGTTTTCCCTAATTCAAGTGTGTTAGTTTTGTAAGGCTGGGTGAAGTACTTTGTGATTACCTGGGACTGTTAGTTAGTTGGACTGCTGAAAAGCAAATTTTGTCAGGGTCTTTGCCCTCTTCCTGTTTTTTTTTTCCTACACTATTCATGTCCTACTGTTAGCAGGGAATTTTCTTGCCAGGCAGGTCTGCTATGAATGATATCTGATGCAACTGTGACAGTTGCAGTCTAAAATTAATTACAGTGACCCTGCTTTATGGAGGCTTTGGTCATGAGTTCTATTGCTGCTGCTGAGGATTTGTAGTTCTGACAGATTTTAAGAAAATTTGATTGAGATGCTCACAGCATGGTTAGTACTTACACTCAGAGTGACCATTTTTAATAGGTGTGTTCTCTTAGCTGCAGTCTTGAGGGACTAGGGTTCTTTCTCATCGGTGAGTTGGCTCCTCTTGCGGATCATCTCCTATTTTGAAGTCTCTCCAGTGACAGCCTATAACATGTAGCAAATGATTGGCCTCTACTGCTGTCACAGTAATTACTTCAGAGAAAGGGTACTGCAGGAGACATTACACAACACTGAACTAAGGTTGATGAGATTCAATTGCAACAGAGTGCTAAAGCTGCCCTAGGCAGGTCTATAAAGAAGATTTTGTTCTATAGGGAAATTCTGTGTACTGATGAATTGAATAGTTTAAAGCATTTAGTGAGGCCCTGTAGTTACTGCAGATCATTGAAACAGAATACAAATAGAAGAAGAAATTCCTAATGAATCTTAAGCTATTTCACATCCAGAAATGCCTACCTGTAATATTTTGTGGGACTGTCACAGGACACAATAGTGTTAATTGTAGATTAATTCTGTCCTATTTCTTTAGGAGATGATGAGCAAAGTGATTGGTTTTATGAAGGAGAATGTGTTCCAGGATTCACGGTCCCCAACCTTCTTCCCAAGTGGGGAGCTGATCACCGACCTGAAGTGGAGCATATTGATTCAGGCCTTGACAAGCTCTCAGATTCCACATTCCTGTTGCCCTCACGGCCAGCTCAGAGAGGTAAGGTTTGTAAGGAATATTATGTGTTTGAAACTTCTGAAGTGATGGCAAGAGTAGATTCTGTTCATAGGTGATCTGGGGTTTTTTTTGTGCTCCAATTAAAAATAGCTGCACTGCTGGAGAGGATACTGAAATACTTGTACCTGCTGCCCACATTCTTGTGTCTTCAGGGATCTTATGTGATTTATGAGTAAATAAAAATCTAACTCTTGCAGAGTGAGAAACAAGATAGAGGATCTGATCTGACAACTGAGCTGTTTTTCCTGGTGGTTCTTTCAGGAAGAATCATTACTCAGTTTCTCTGGATTTGATTTTCAGGATTCCATGCTCGCTTGAATCGCCTTCCTGGAGCTGCTGCCCGTTGCCTCCGAAGAGGTCGGAGGAGGCTTGTTGGCAAGGTATTTCTTTTTCTAGGATAATAGTTTTGAATTCCCAAGGTTGATGAGTTCTGAAGTGGTTTTAGCAGTTGCATTTTTAGTGGGAAGACAGAAGAACTAAAAGTTATATGCAGTAATGCAAAGCCGAAGTCATTGACTGGGTTTGTTATATAGAGAGTGAACAATGAACAAAACACTGTCCTCTTTTAGTGGAATAAGTGATACCTTGCAGATGTCTGTCTACAGGAGGGAGGGATACACCTGGCTGGGTCTAGATCTTGAAGAGTAGAGTGCTGCTGTCTGTTGTAAAGGATGTTTCTGAGTGGGAAAGTATTGGCTGTGTTTGGCTTTTTTTTGTTGGGATGTGCTTTTGAAAATACTGGCATATGTTCTGAGCTGATTTGCTTTAGAGAAGCATATTAGAGGGGCCTGGAATTTAGAGGAATGTGACTTCTTCCTTCTGTTCAGCCACACCTGAAAGATCCTTGTTCGCCCCTCTTCCTTCCACTTACTTTGCTTACTTATAACTGGCATTTAAAATACAGCTCCACAGCTGGCAAGATACCGACTTTGGGTAGGGTTCCTCAGGCCACCTGCAAGTGGCTGGGCCTGCCAGTAGCACCACTAATGATCCAAATGAGAAGGATAATATTTACTTGTTTAATTCATCTTCATCACCTTAAAGGGATCTTTGTCATTTGCAGTGGAGGTCACTACTCCCCCTTCCCTATCTTTCTAAATTGTAATCATAAATAATGAGTTTCATTCAGAGCTCCCCGCCAGCGAGCTACTAATTACCAAAAGTACGGCTTGTAATTTACACAGTAATAAACCGTAAATTTAAACATTACAGCACTCTAAGTTAATAATTTTCCTACTGTAACAAATAGCCCAGCTTTTACCCTTGTTGCTACAACTCCCCCCCAGACTTTGAGTGAATGTTGTCCATGTACCTGGCACAAACAAATCTTACCAGTGGAAGCCTTTTGCCCTGGTCCTCCGACCCTTACTGGAAAGTGTCTTTCTTTCCTGGAAGTAGTTGCTGTGCAGCTATGAACAGCTGATGCTTCCGGCTGTGTGCATGTACAGTCCAGGATCAAGTACATGCACAGGGTCAGGGAGAAATGTGCCCCAGAGCACGCCCTTTCCTAGGCTATAACTTTTTGTTTAGCTGTTAGACATCCTGCTGATGAATTGATGTTTTCAGAAGGGGCTAAACCTTCATGGATATTACTTGTTTCACTCTCCTGGTTTTGGTGAATTCCCACTGTTAGTGAGACAGTGTGATCACTTGTCTGTCAACCTGTTTCTGGCCCAGCTGACCCCAGCAACCTTGGAAGTAAGCAGTTTTCAGCTGTTTCTCCTATTCTTAACTGCATCTTTGTGCTGCGTACTTTGTACTGGTTCAGGCCTTGATTCACGTCTGTGTAAGCATATATCATCACTAAAATAATAAAACTGAGTGATTTTTGTCCTATTCTAATTAGTTAAATCATCTTAGTTGCTCTAAAAGTACAAGGTGAAGATGATGAGTTGAGAGTGGGCTGGGAAGGAAATGATGTGACTCGGAAATAAGTTCTTACTGGCAGTGACAAACTATTATGCCTGTTCACTGTGTGAGAGTCTGCAACCTTTTACCTGTCTGTGTTTCAGGAGACCTCCATGAGCACTCTGGGCACCGAGAGGCTAAGTCATATTGTTAGTGATCCACGCCAGAAAGAGTAAGGCCCTTAATAGCTGTTATGTAGAATTTTGGGAGGGGAGGAAGAACTATAGGGTCCTCTTCTCTCCTGGAACTGAAAGGAATGAGGAACTGGGTAGTAATTTAAGCATGTAGTGATGTGTGGAATGGGAAACAGTCCTCTGCTGATGGCTTCTCCATTTTCTTATTTGCAGTTGCTGACTTCCTTTTTGTTTACAAGGCTGCCCCTATGTGTGGACACTGCTCAGATGCCTTTTTGGCTGCAGTCAGCTTTGTTTTTTTTCCCTCCCTTAGAATGTGCCATTACAATAACTGCACATCTTCTGCACAGCATGAGAAAGCTGGGCCCTATATGTTACTTTTTCAAAAACTTCTATGTGGAGTTATGAATTGGGTGCAGAAATGATGCTAAGGCAGCCACAAAATTACTTTCTCTTTCTTTGGTGTTCTGTTTCCTTCCTCAGTGTATTTAAATTGTAGTCAGCACTAGAAATATTAATGGTGTCTCTCTTTTGGAATCCCTCTAATGCTATTATTGTCAGGCAATGGATAGATAAGGCTGGGACCTCTTAACTGTAGTGCAGTGTGTCCAGCCTTCATGAGATTTTTCTATCCAGTTTTCTTCCTTGGATCTGAAATTTGTTGGTTTTGATGAGAATCCTGCTGATGTTTAATCTTTCTCCCTCCATCTTTTTTCTTCTCTTCATCATCTCCTTATCCCTACTCCTCTGATTCCTCCCCACCCCGTGTTTGTTCATTCCTTCCATGTCTTTGCTCCCACCTCTCCTTCCAACTTTGTCTCTTTCCAGTTTTTGGTTACCATCCATGGGGAAGAGAGATCGCAACCAGGTAAGCTAACTCTGGTTTGCCTCTTTTATTTTCTTGGTTTCCCTCTTTCTAGAAAGAACAAAGTTCTGGCTTCTGGTTTCCCAAACACAGTGGCCTGTGCTCATGAGGTAAGGTAGCCACATTTCCTTCTCATTTTGTTAACTGATGTCTTCTGGGCTTTGGACACAACCCATGTCTCAGGCATTATATTGTATATTTAAACTGAACAGCTAAGGAACTCCTTTTGTTTATCTTCCTATTTCAGGTTAATGTAGGCCTTCCACTTTAACAGTGAGTGGAAGGGAAAATGCCTCTTGACAGGATGAGCTTTGACCTTTCAAAACTCCCTAAGAATTGGAATGTGTTTCTCTTTCCAAATGGACTCATTTGCCTCCTTTGGCTTAGGCTTCTAACTGGTAGGCATATCAACAGCCAAAGGAGAAAAACAGTGAGTTGATTGTAATTAAGTAGCAGCCATAACAGGAACTATAAGAGGTGATAAGCAAGAGAAATAAGCATTCTTGCAACTGAAACTTGTATATGCTCTTCTATATTCTCCAGTAAGTTTTTCACAGTTTCAGTACTAGGAGGCTTTTCAACTTAAGAGCTTAGATTCTTGATATTAGAAAGCGAAAGGTATCTTCCATTTGAGCTATTGTTGTGCACCTAGGTTCTTAGCCATCCACACTCTTTTTTGTGCCCTTATGCATTTGTTATTAGTTGGTGAGCAGTAGAGAAATCTCATTTACCCTCCAGGTGACTGAAAGTACACACATGGCAGGAAATAATTTTCAGGCCTTCATGCAATTGTGTATTTTCTGTTAATGCAAATATGTCACATACAGCTTTTATATTGTTAAAGATAGGAGTGATAACTACATTAACTTTAAAATGCCCAAAATAAATTACTTTTGTCTTTCTTAAATGTGCCTGGATCACCTACAGGGGGTTACTGGCAGTTCTCCTCTACTGTGCAGCTGCAGTGCTAATAGTAAACTAACAACCCAACTTAAGAAGGAGCTCCCTGACAGCAGCAGCTTTTTGGCCCTTCTTTCTCAGAAAAGTTGAAGGCAAGGGTCTAGTACTGAGTTCTAGAGTTGAAGATAGGTTTTATGATGAGTCCAGCTTCAACTATGGATTATTCTTTTGTCCTTTTTTAAAGACGATAATCTCAGTAATACAAGTGGAGGGTTCTGGAGGTTTGTGTAGCACTTTGCAAAGCAGATTGAGATCAATTTCTTGCTTGTGGTGTGAATTATAAATAAAGAGCTGCTGAATGGAAGTGTAATGCTGGTATGCCTGAGAAACTATCAGTTTGCTCTATGCATAGACTGACTGGATTACTCTATTTCTTTACTGACCTTTAAAAAATAATCTTAAGGGTTGCATCTCCTACACCAAGCTGTATTGGATTGTTGGGTTTTTTTTTTAAGTGTACCATATGTCTAACAAAAGATTGAAGATTAGCTTGACCATACACTGTTTCAAAAAATAGTTTTAAACAGTGTGAAAAGAAAGCTTGTGAGGTGGCTTGGGAATGTGAGAGCAGCTCACTCACTTTGGATTGAACTGGGACCTCATTGTGAACTGAATCTGTTAGTCTTTTTTCAGTGATACATGCGACCATAAGGAATACTGGAGCTGCCCTGTGTGAAGTTCTGGGCTTGCACCATTCATAACAGTGACTTTTCTCTCTACAATGTGAAAGTAGACAAGAGGCTTTCCAAAAGGAAAGCAGACTTTTTTTTTTTGCTCAGAGCATGAAGCAGTATAACATTTTGAGTATGCTGTTAGTTACCTAGCACACTGCTATCCTTTTGTCTCAAGTGAGAGGTAGTTCTCACCAATTCTTTACTCTTCATGTGTTGGAAAAGTGTCCTTGTATTGTATGAACAACTATAGGGAATAGACATGAAAAGTTGTATCTGGAAACTATTTCTTTTAACAATTGCTTAAAATCTTTTGACTTTCCAGTTCAATCCATTATCTCCTCTGTACTCTCTGGATATGCTTGCTGATGCTTCCCACCGAAGATGCTCACCAGCACACTGCACTGCCAGGTAACTCTTGCTCTGCTCTATTTGGGTTCTTTTGCTTCCCTTCCATGGTTATCTTCAGTAGTACTGTGAGGTCTGAATAATATTCATGGACCTGAAAGTTGCCACACTTTTCCCTAGGAGGTCTGTATTCAGACTTGGTGTAAAATATACTAACACAGATTATTTATGAGTATCAATACACCAGGTGCTTAGAGTATGTGAAAGTGAATGATAGACAGGTAGAATATACTGTGCTCTTAGAAGTAAGTGTGATCTGTTGTGGATTGTGCAGTGACTTGCTGCAATTCTGTTGTATTTGTACAAATGGACAGAGTATTGTTGCCCATTAAAGTCAGAACAAGATGAGAGGGAAAGTGCTGACAAGCTTGTGTAGGTGACATGCTGAGGCATTTTGGTATCCTAGATGCCTAAAATATACCCTCTGAGCAGATTCAGAACTCACCTGAGGTGACTTTTAATGGCTTGATATCTCTCTTGCTATAGCTCAAATGTAGATCTGATCTGGCCAAATGTTGAGATATATTTGAGTCTGCATAGCTGGGGTTAATATGCCTTCTGGCACCTTCTGCTGACTAATCCTAAATTAAATTCAAGTCTTGGCCTTAGAGGTGACTCCTGTTCTTGTGCTGCAGGTGACTATGTAAAGGTAAGGTGCCCTTGAGCTCTTTCTCCATGCAAGGAGACAGAGCCTTGTGTGGGACAAAATTCTGCTTATGTGCTTTTAGGAAGGACCAAATCTGAAATAAATGTTTGGACTTTGAGCTTCATGGCTTTCTTTCCCTTGTTAATTAGTAAATAGAGCATGAAAAATGTACCGAGGTTGTGTGTGTCTGAACGAAAGCTTGGCACCCACTCAGCAAAGCCTCTCCTCCCACTGGCTTCTGCAGGGAATTTTGTGATGTTGCACCATGATCTCATGCTGCTGTAGCCAGCATGTTAAAGCTGGAAAGGAGGAGAAAGGAAGAAATCAACTTTTAAAAATTCAACTGGATGAGAATAAAAAGAATCCATAAAATTGTGCATCAGCAAATTGGTTCCTTTCTGTGCTTTGGCCCCACATTGGGGATGTTTTGTGCCCATGAAGCAAGAAGATTTGTTGGTATCTTCATTTATAGCTAGGGTAACCTTTCTGGTGCCTTCAGTATTTTACTTAGTGCTCTACAGAAGTCCATCTTTCAGAAATTAATATATATGCTTAGTTCCTTCCTCTGATGAACAGGTGATTGGTGTCCTGACAAATATAATCCCTGATGAATTGTTACTCAATGTTGGCAGAGAAGTTAACCCATCCCAGAGGTGGCCGTAGTTTTAAGTGCCTTTAGATTAAGAAAGTAGTTCCTATTTTAGTGTGAAATGTGCTCAAGAATCTTTATAAGAGAAAGAAATATGGAATGAATGGATGAATGTTATGTGGCCCCATGCATGTGGCAGTTACTGAACTCTGGTGCAAAGTGCTTGGTTTATATGAAGGTGCTACCAAGGGCACGGTAGAAAATTGTTCCTCTGCAGAAAGGTTCTCTTGACAACAGTTGGTTATTAGGTGCTTCAAGAGCCAAGCCAATTATCAGTCCATTTTCTTACGGGGGATTCAGGTGATCTCTAAGCACTGTTCAGCCAGTAGCCAGTTAACATCTTCCTCCCTTGCCATGGATGGAGTCAACTCCAGGAGTTTGTGCTTTAGTGAGCTTCTAACAACTTGCCCTTCATCCTGGAGAAACTCTACACAGAAATTTGGCAGAGTGGTACATGTTGGGGGAATTTAATTCCCTAAGAAAAATATGAAAGAAAATATCTTTGTCTTGTGGACATTCAGTTTCTTCAACTTGATGCCCACCATGCCAGGTGAAATGACCTCTCTCTCCTTAGTTTCTGTTACCTCAAATGTCCAATGGAGTATAGTTACCAGGTGAAGTTTTTTCTCTCTCATGAGAATGGTTTCTTTGTCTCAATAATGGATTTTGATGCAATTCATCTGGAAGTGTGGTTCTTCTCGGAAGACTGGTAACAAAGTGCTTCGTTTAGGTAAAACTGAAGACCAGAATACTGAGCACAGCTGGAGATGTTCAAGAAAGGCTTTTCAGTGTTGAGGAGGAGGCTGTCTGTGGAGAATTCCTTGGGAAGCCTTATTTGAAAGGCTGTATAAATTGTACACTATCAAGATTACCTTTCTTGCTTTATGTCTGTGATGAGAAAATATTTCATTCAAAGTGTATACACAGTACTGGGAATTTCACACCCATCATTAGAAGCAGTTTTGTGTGTGTGGTGACTGTTATCATTAGTGGTATAATTTTATTTTGTGAAGTGAGGAGAGTTTCCTGCTTTCTTACAGTCCTCCCAAGGGACAGGTGGTGTATTAATTTGCTGTATTGCCTCTTGGCTGTTCCCAGGCTGTTTTTCCTCTTCATCATGGAATTTTTAATGGCCCTGCTGCCTCTCGGGAGGCATGCAAGGAAGAGTACCTCGGGGATCTCTTCCTTTTTTTCACATGCCTATAATTACTCTCCTTTAACAGCACAAAGCATTTGCTAATCATGTCTTGTCTGTTAAGGTTTTGGCTTCACGATGCAGGCTGTTAAAAGCAAGCAAGTAGAAACTTGCATGAGCAGCCCAAGTGATCCTTTTTCCTCTCTGCCCATTTGCCTCTCTGGGAGAAAGGAGTGGTCTGAACAGAATTTTATTCTTTAACTCCCTCTACTTAAGGGGATCTTTTAGAGGGTGAAGCCTAATATCTTACTAGATTTTGGTTATATAATGGCTCTATCAGTAGGAAGACATTATAGGTTGTTAGTTGGTGGAATCTTATTCCCTTGAGGCAGGGTAAGAGTTTCAGATGAGCATACAGCCAATGTTCCTTCAATTTGAGTTTAAATAGCAGGTAGAATAGAAGAAGAAGCTAGATGATAAATTCTCTGTAATGCCATTTATTGTTTGCCTAGCCTTGAAAATAGGATTATGGGTGAAAAACTCAATTAAATGTTCCCTCTGTAGGTCATAGGAAAAGTGGACCTCAGATGACAAGTAGATGTTAAAGGTGGATATTTGAAGAATTATGTTAGAGAGACCTTTGATCAGTACAGATGAATCTGAGAAAAGCACTTTGCATGTTCTCTCAGTTAATATTAGCTGTAAACCTAGAGTTTAATTAGGTTTAGAAGCAAATCTCTCATCTTGCCTGGAACATGGCATAAAGATCTAAAAGGGTAAGTGATCATCTCCTGTTAGACTGCCAGTTGCTCCAAATCCTGAATTTGGTGGTGCAGCTAGAGTGTAAAGGCTTGAATGTCTCTAGCTCTAGGTCCAGCTCCACAAATGTGCTTGTTTAAGTAAATCTTGTTCTTTCTCTTCTGTGCAGAGATCTTCACATTTCTGCTTCTTACCCAAGTGTGTACAAGTACAGGAATTGCCTGAAATGTCAAGCCTTTTTTGAGGCAGCTGAAGGAGTGAATGGATGTTCACAATTGCATGCTAGCCCACTTGACCAGGACAGTATCCAATTCATTCCATGCAACCTGTCCACACCTGTTTGTCTTCCAGGAATTGTCTTTATGTAAAAATGTCTGCTGTCAAGTGCTTTAGGCATTTTTCTCCTCCCTTTTGAAATTTTTGAAAAATTATTTATTTATCCTGGCTAATACTGCAGTTGGGGATATAACAAAATTCTTCTGACAGGCATGCCATGAACATCAGCTATCAACCTAGTGTCTGAGGCTTAATGCTCCCATTTTGCTGAATTTAAATTCTCTGGAGTGAAAGAGCAATTCCTCTTGGCTTCAGAATTTTGTTTAATTGCTGTTGCTTTCTTCATCTACGAAGCATGTACCCGATACCAAATCTGTGTACTCAGCAGGTCTAGTAAATATTAGGACTTTCTGTCACAGATTTTATGATTCAGTATGAGAATAGAATGCAATATATGGGATCTCACCATCTCTGTTTAGATCACTTACATGAAAAAGCAGAATAAAATGTGTTCAAATGCCACACACAGACTTTTAGAAATGGAAATGCTTACTTGGGGACAGACTGCTGCTGCATGAAGACCTGTGAGATTTAGTTGATTAAAGAAGTGAGCTGACCTGTTAGTGAATTTGGAATCTGAAAACGTGCTCTAGAAGCTCTCCCACGTGGCTCTGCAGGACATGGGAAATGGCTATGCATAGGAAGTAAGTACGGTGTGATGTGATAGCAAGAAACACTTGCATGCATGGGAGCTTTACATGCAGATTGGATGAGCAACTTGTACTGATTTACACATGTGATGTGCAGATCAAATTTTGGTGCCCAGCTGGCTCTATAGTAAAAAATGAGGAAGAACTCTGCTTTTACTATTAATTTTGTGAAGCCACCATCAACAGCCTCAGGTAGTACCTCAGGCCTTAGAGAAAGAGCCTTTTATTTGGGCTATGTTTGCTGGGAACGTAGCATCACAACAGGAAGAGCTGGATTGTGTGGAGTTTTAGTAACAGTATTCTTAAAAAGCTATCTCTGCTGAACGTTTATTTTAACATGAGGATAATAGCATCCCTTGTTTGTATGACAGTAGATTAATGGCTGCCCATCACTTTCATTAAATAAACCAAGTCCTTTGCTTTCTCTAAGGATAGGGTCAGAATGAAGTTTGTCATCAGAGAATCTGGATGATACCAGCAAGACTGCGCAGTTAGTGCCGTAGTGTCTTCTCAGAGACCTCGGTTGTAAGATTGTGGTGTTTTTTACCCTGAATTTTGAGAGAGTAATTTTACAGTCTAGACTTTTCTTCACACATAGTCACCAAACTGGATGGTTGCACACAGAGAGTGGTGATCAACGGCATGTAGAGAGGTAATCAACAGCACAATGTGCACCTGGAGACCAGTGACAAGTGGCATCCCTCAGGGGTCAGTGCTGGGACCAGTGCTGTTTAACATCTTTGTCAGTGACATGGACAGAGGAATGGAGTGCACCCTCAGCAAGTTTGCAGATGACACCAAGCTGTGTGGCACAGTCAACTTGCTAGAGGACATGGATCCATCCAGAGGGACCTGGACAGGCTGGAGAGGTTTGGAACAGGCCAACCTCATGACATTCAATGAGGCCAAATATAGGGTCCTGCACCTGGGTGGGCACAATCCCAAGCACAACTGCAGGCTGGGTGGCGAATGGCTGGAGAGCAACCCTGAGGAAAAAGACCTGGGGGTCTGGGTAGATGAAAACCTCAGCATGAGCCAATAGTGTGCTCGTGCAGCCCAGACAGCAACTGTGTCCAGGCTGAGAAAGTTGGGGCTTTTCAGCCTGGAGAAGAGAAGGCTTTGAGGAGACCTTATAGTAGCCTTCCAGTATCTGAAGGGGTCCTACAGGAGGGCTGGGGAGGGACTATTCACAAAGTCTTGTTATGACAGGATGAGGGGTAATGAGTTTAAACTGGCAGATTGGAGATTTAAATGGGATGTTAGGAGAAAGATCTTCACAGTGAGGGTGGCGAGATACTGGAATGAGTTGCCCAGAGAGGTTGTGGCTGCTCCCTCCCTGGCGGTGTTCAAGGCCAGGCTGGATGAGGCCTTGAGTGACCTGTTCTATTGGGAAGTGTCCCTGCCTATGGCAGGGGGTTGGAACTGGATGATCTTTGAGGTCCCTTCTGACCTAAACCATTCTGTGATTCTATGATTCTCAGATTTCAGGGGCTTAATCCTGTTCAGTGAGGTTTTTTGTGGGCTAGTGTCTGCTTGTGCTCTCTGTTTTAATTTGTTACTGAAAGAGTGGCCAAGCATTGGAACAGGCTCCCCAGGAATGTGCTGGAGTCGCCATCCCTGGGGCTATTAAAAAAACACGTAGACATGGCACTGTCACACATTGTTTAGTGGGAATGGTGGTGTTGGATTGACAACTGGACTTGATGGTCTTGGAGGTCTTTGCTAACCTTCAGGATCCTGTGATTCTATTGTCTCCCACAGATGGTATTGCCAATCCTAATTTTCTGTTGAAATCCTGTGGTAAATATATAAATAGTGGCAGACTCCCATGACCTTATAACCCAACATGTGGTCACCTTGAACTGTAGGAGTAAACTAGAAGTCTGATGTATGCAATTACAGTTCATTAAAAAAACGAAAAGGTTAAAAAAAGAAAGTCGTAGCATAAATTATGTTGAAAAGAAAGGAAGTGTTACTCATGGCGCATTAGAGACAGCAATGAATTTCAGCTTCCTCCACAGGAAAGCACACCTTTTCTCCAGCATAACCACCATGCATAATCAGGTACCTTAATACTATGTTAAGAACAAGAGAAAAATCCATTCTTCCTGGATAGTTCCTTTATCTTATGATTAAAAGAAATAAATAAAATAATCACTCTCAGGAAGACATTATAGACTTTTTTTCATATAAACCCAATCTTTCTCTGTGTAATTTTTAATTCACTAACTCCTGGCAGTGAGTGGCTGCAGTGTGAGTTGGATATGTTGCAGAGGTGCTTGTGACGGTGCATGAATGTGGATTTTGTAATTTTTCCTCTCAGCTTTCTTCCATTCTATTTCTGGGTAATGTTTAAACTATTCAGAAAATATGTGAAAATACAACATAGGCAGGAAGCTGTTAGTAGCTTGTCAGTGAGATTATCATAATTCAGCCCAATGGACAGTGTACTGTGCATGTCTGTGACCTGACTTTTCTGGTCGTGGTGGTGTTTCTTCTAGGAGTCTGCTCTTAAACTGGGATTCACCAACTCAGCTCTTACTCATGTAGCACCTCTATGCAAGCTAGTGAGGAGAAATTTAGATTTGAGAAGTGTGGTATCTGCCAAAAAATATATATGCCATAAATTATACTTCAGACACCCTTTCTGACCATGACTTAATGAAGACTATCATCCCTGTGTGCATTCCTCTTCTCCTCTCTCTCCCAAGGTAACTACCACTTGCAGATTCCCTATATGCAGATTTATGGTACATGTAAAGTGCATCAACTGCTTGAAAATGACACTTTTGTCACCAGGTCAGTCAAAGCCAGTGTGTAATCAATAGGTTCCTGATTTACTAACTGAAGCGTGGGTGATCAATAAGGAATAAACCTGAATGAAATACATGTTACAGGGACAATTTATGACCTCTGAGCCTTTGCATGTTAGAGGCTGGGACTGCTAGACACACGGTCCTTGCTATTAGTGTCCAGCTGGTGTGTGATTTACCTTTAGTTTTATTACAAGAAGTGATTTTGAGATTATCCTGGTGTGGTGGGTTTTTGGGGGCAGTGGTTATATTTGCTTGTGGGGTTTTTTGTTTATTTGTTGTTGTGTTTTGTTTGTGGTTTTGTTTGGTTTGCTTGGGGTTTGTATGTTTGTTTGTTTTTGCTTTTGACTTTTTTATTGCCCCCTGTATGATCATGAAGTAAGAATGTAAGGTATGGTTTGAGCATGGAGCTGAGAGCCAGGAGCTTTTATTTAAAATCTAGCTGTAATGTTTGTGAACTGGGAAAGATTGAGTCAAGCCTCTTGAAAATGATAGTGCATACTTTCCTGGTTAGTAGTGATTCTTCACCAAGGATCAGCTGGTTAATGTTATAAGCTCATAAAACTAAAGAGGGAACCTTATTACATCATAAAATGAGTTGAATTATTATATGTGATTCTGTGGTCTTCTAGTTAGTAACCTAGTACTGTGTCAATGGTGCAAAATGAAAAACTGAAGTTCCACTTGATGGATACTTTTTCTTCCCTATATGTGCCTAGTTTTTTCAGAACACCTGGCAGATCTGTGCTAAAATACTACAGAGCCACTATCATAATCACGTGCAAAAGCAGTTTTTGTAACACACAAAGACACTCAAAGGTTAGTCATTTATGTGTGCAAACACAACATTTGATTATGCAGTCTTATAGGCGTGCTGGTATTTTTGAGAGATTTTAGCTGATGTTTTTGGGAGAATTCTGTGTCTGGTTGTTTTAATAGACATTCCCAGATTTGAAAAATAGACTTTCAGTGAAACTTATTTTCAAAGATTTTTAATTTGTGCTATTACTTAATGTCAGGCTTATTTGGCAGGTCATGTAGACTTCTTGTAGAACTTCTAAATTTCAGTTCAGAAGACAGAAAACAAGAAGGCTGGAAAGGGACTGTTTACAAAGCCCTGTAGTGATAGGCTTAGGCTGAATGTCAGAGAAAATTCTTTACCATGAGGATAGTGGAACACTGGAACAGGTTGCCCAGGGAGGTAACTTGAGGCCCCGTCCTTGGAGATATACAAGATCAAGTGTGATGGGGCTGTGGGCAGCCTGATCCAACAGAGGATGTCCCTGCTCACTGCATGGGGTTTGGACCTTTGGACATCCCTTCCAGCCCAAACCATTCTATGATTCTATATTTCTTTCTTATTTTGTGGTTGCACATCTGTTACAGGTAAGTAGGTGAACCCATGAATGTTTCAAACAATTTATAGTCTTGACAGGTACAGGAGTTTTTTTTTTTTCTATGTTCCCTACATTGTTCTGTGTAACTACAACAGCACACTTTGGTTTTTGCATAAATTCAGCATTTAAAAGTGCATGTATTATATGCTGCTTTTTAAAAAATAGAATTTGGCATGGAAATAAGTAGCCATAAACATTTCTTTTTGTTACCTGTGAAAGATTTCAGTATTTGGTAAATGTGCTTGTTTAGACTTACTTTTTTGTTTATTTTTTTATTAATTGAAAAGAACCAGCTTTAAAGACACAGAAGCTTTAATCATAAAAATGTATATGGTTCCAATTTTTACACCATATAAGAACCTCACAATCTTTAATGGATTTTATTTGCACTGTAGTTCTGCATTTTGCACGTCAGACCTGATGCAGAGCATGACCAAAGAACTTGCCAAAGAAACTGTTATCTCAAAGCAGGAATTTGAACCCAGTTATTCCTAAATCATACATTTGTATTGACGATGGATTATATTTAAGAAAGTGCTCTGCTCTGCTGCCAAGACTCTTTGCTGAATTACACTCCTCTTCTTACTACATACAGAACTTGGAGGAGTGCTCAGTCAGTCTCAGTAATGTAGGTTTCTTCTTAATTGGCAAATAATTAAACTGAAGTGGTCATCAGTAGGCTTCAGACTTAGCAGTTGATGTGACTGGGACAGATGATGTCTTTCTGCCAGTTTACAGGTGCAGGAAGGCTGGATTGTCATAAGCCAGATTCAGCTGTTTTCACAGCACTTTGTTAAGGAAATAATAATTAGACATTTTTGCATTCTTAACTTCATTAACTTTATATTGCAGTAGAAATATGCATGGACATTTGGGATTGAGATCAATGCTAAGGTGGCTCTACACTACTAAGTAGTGTAATGGATTGAGTTGAACCTGCTGTTGTTATATCATGCTGCAGTTGTGTCAGCTTCAAAAATGAAGTGCCGACTGGAGCAAGGTGTTCTGGGGCTTGAAGTTGAGATTGCAACATTGAAGGCTTCCTGTTCCCATTGCTGCTTCTGGGGTCTTGGGTGTTGGCTCTTTTTTCCCACAGGGATGGTGGCGAGGCTTTCGGGAGTTAAGTATAGTTGACTGGTTTTGGCTTTCTGTTTTGTGCTGTTTTTTTCCCATGGATTTCACTCTGCTTCTTCTGCAGGTAGTCTAAGCTAAGGTAATTGTGCATTGTATTGCTAGATTAATTAGATTATTAGCTAAGGTAATTACACGTTGTGGTCATGATATGTTATATTGAACTCTTATTTCTTTATCTCCACCCTGAGTTTTGTATGTTACTCTTCCCTTCGCTTTTGTGTTGGGGGAGCAGGCAGGTTAGCCCTTGTGCTAAAAGCCATTCCAATAGGTTGCAAAATAATTTCTGAATAAAGGAGTAAATATGATGTGATTTCTTTCAACATCAGTCTTGCAGATGTGTTACAGTTGCAGAGAACTTATGGTAGGACACATGTTGTAATGTAGCTTGATTGCATCTTTACTTTTGCAAAGAGTTTTAAAAGTTAATGCAAAACCAGGTCCTTTAAAGGTTGAGAAATAATTACTCTTCTAGGCGGCTTATGTGTGTAAGCTCTTAGAAGAAATGGAGCAGAATGGTATTTTGATTAGGAATGTAAAAAAATCTTTACTGAGAAGCTTTTGATTTGTTTGCCTGTTAGTTAAGGAGCTGATGGGAAGATGGGAGTTAAAGGGTGATTGGGCAGAGTTTTACAGGAAGGTAATAGTGGAGCAGAGTTGAATTTCTCTTAATTTCTCTGTAGGCAAGCAAATGTACACCTGGGACCACCGTGTTCAAGGGACATCAAGAGGAAACGAAAGCCAGCTGCAGCCTCCATATCCAGCCCAACATCAGGTAACTTGGATTTATCGGTGTGCCAGCATTTCTGAAGTCATATCTTGAGCCACATGCCAGAGTCACGACAGTCAAACCAGCCTTACTTGGATTTGAAAGTAATGAAATGTGTGTGAGAGGAGGCATGTATAAGAGACTATCATTTGTGCTTTTCACAGCATCAAAAGCTGGCTACCAAACAAATCTTTGATGATGCAGCTATGGAAAGTTAATATAATGGACAGTGCTTCACAGTACAGTGCCTAATAATCTGTTTCTTCATAAGGTGTTATTTCTATTGTTCCTAAATCATGCAATCCATGCTAATAAGGAGGTGATCAGTGTACAGGGTGTACTGATGATGAATAGAAAGAATGAAATTCAGATTTCTTGCTTGGGCTGGTGGGAAAAAAGTTCTGCTAACTCTCCAGACCATAGATCTGGATTACAGACTGTTGGAATGGTTCTGGTTTTTAAAAAATAATATTGAATTAATAATCCATTGCTCAGGAAAACCATCACATGTTATGGACTAGTTATTTAGGATATTCTGTCCTGGCTCTTCAGTACTCTGTGTTAGGATATTCAGATTCCTGTAGTGAACGGCTTAGCTGCAGAATTTTAGTTCTTGTATGCTAGGTTTTCTTAGTATGAATGTTAGTGTCTTAATGTCCCCTGTTACCTGTCCATTTGTTTATTGTTAAGAGTGTAATCTGTACTGCATTGCTGGTCACTTCCTATAGGGAGAGCTTCCATTTCTATGACTGTATGTTTCAGAATATTATGTAAATCGTACCTACCTACCTGGCAAGGTAATTGAGTAGTGAATGGTTTTTTAAAGAGTTGAATCTGTATCTGGAGTGGAACTCAGTACTGGAAAGCATCACAGAGGTTTGAAAGGCAGGAGTTGAAGAACAGAAAATTGGAATGTATATTACAAAATACGGAAGGAAAGCAGCTGTTTGAGTCTGGCCAGGATGCTTGTGCTGATCGTGAGAAAGATGCCGCAAGATCTATGATGGTCAGAAATGGTAAAGATCTCTTCCCTAGACTCTGCTTAGAAATACCCCCAGCAAAGTTAACAGCTATGTGCAGAGTCTACTGACTTGTAGAAATAAAGTTATACGATTGAGTAACTGAAGCTGTGTCTTAGCTGACTTTCTAGAACCATCTCTCAGTTGCAACTGAAGCACGACCTGGGCATGTAACTTGGAAACTTCTGAACTGTAACTGGAATTACTAATGCCTAAAGAAATACATAGGATTATTCTGCAATAATGTAGCATTAATTAAAGACTCTTATGCTTGTTAGATATTGATGAAATAGATAAAGATTTTTCTCTCTTGTCATTTGTCTACTTGCCCTTGCATAAACGTCTTACATGGGGTTCCCCTGTAGCTAAGGAATCATGGAAGTCTCATTTTCTTACTGTAGAGGCTTTTTATGTTTGTAATATTTTACCTCTGCAAAGAATCCAAATGCAGGCCCACTCTTGTCACTGCAGGCATACAGAGCACTGGATTTCTTCACCTTTTAAATGGCTCCTTAGCTGAGTCCAACTCGGTGCTCTTGTCTCACTTGTTGACCAGGTCCTGCTCGAGTGATCTCCTTTTTTGCAACCCAAGTGCCCCATGGAGGTGAAGGACACAGCCCGATCTGGCTCCATCAGTCAGCAGAACAAATGGGCTTGCTCTGCCGAACATCGGGCCATCTCGGATTCCACCTCTTTTATAGAGATGAGTGATGAAGAGGGGCTCGTTCCGCTTTGCCGCTGTATTAATACACATCAGGGGCCAGCTCCTGGCACTAAATCACGCTACTGCATACATCTGTTATCGGACTCCTCACCACTGTGATGAACAAGACTGCAGATAGAGGCTTCCTTGTGTCATTCTTTATAGGATTTTCCTAAAAGAATAAATAGCTCAAATCTCTGCCAACGCTCTCCCCTGTCATTGTGATGAATTTAGCTTCTTTCTTAAACATGCAGCTACAAATCTTCTCCTGTCGCCTCACCATCCCCCCCCATCCACAGAAAGTTTTGACTTTAATTTGGCTGAAATCAGAAGATGCTAATAAAAAGTATATGAGATGTGAATTCTATCTGCAAGAATGAGAGAAGGCGACTAGAGATATGTTTATTTGGGAGCCAAGCGAACTAAGTTTATGTTATGTTGTTTTGTGTACTTTCATGAACTACAGGTTCTCATCAAGCATCTCATGTCAGAGACCCTTGTATGAACACAAAGAAAATTTCATTGCTGTAGCAAAAGTGCCTAGGTCTCTGTTAATGTTGTTACAGCGTTAAACTCCTGGTATTAGTCTTGCCCTTTGAGACTAAGTGGCCTAAATATCATAACTGAGATACTGCTAAAGGATAATATTTTGGAACAATGCCTGGCCGTTGAGAGCAGCAAAAAGCGGGTAGAAAATGAAGAATTCATTTACACTTCAAGAAGTAATTATTAACAAAATGGAGTTGGTCAGGCTTATGCAAATATTGAGAGAGATTGAAAATGAAAGTTAGTGTTTTCCATACTACACAATTCAGCAGTATGTGAGCCCAAAAGTATGAGGTTTTCACCAACTAACAGCAAAGGTCTGGCTGGTATAGTCTGGCAATAGAATACAAAAATCTGGAAGAAGTAAAACTGGTTATACTGGATTAGACCAGAAGTTCATCCAACTCAGTGAACAACAGCCAGTTCCTAGGGAGGAAGAAAGTCTATAGTGGTAAAGGTTCTTTTAACTTTTAGTAATCTAAGACTTAGGGACTTCAAAAAGCACAAGTAGTGTCCTCATGTTTAGTTACTTTCTGTTGCAGTGCAATAAATTTGGTATACTGTCCCCAGTAGCACAGTAGGGCTTGACTGAAAAATACAGTATAAGGTATTATTCTCGTGGTAGTTGTTCTTTAGTCTGAAAGGGACCTAATGAAGACTGTCTTATCTGGCTTCTGATGGTCAGGCCACAAATATAAATAGTTGTGGAATAAATGATGAACAATACTCCAGCTTTACACTGATGTTTTTAATGTTTATGTGGTCCAGTTCCCTATATATGCATCAGTGCACATGGTAACTGGCATCCTATTAAATTACTACAGTGAGTCTGGTGTAAAAGTCTGCATAAATAGATTTGTGTCTACTGTAGTATATATTCACACTTAGCTTGTGAAAAATAATCATTTCTGACAAATGCCAGTTAGCCTCTGAAACTGCTTCTCAGAGAACATTCTGATGACTAGTAGCAATTTGGTGAATTTTCTCTCTCTGGTATCTTGTTGATGCATTCACTCTGTCATGATGTGATGGTACCCAGCAGCAAGAACCTTTTTTTACTCCTTGGCTTTTTTTTTTTTTTCTTTTTAAAAATTGAGTAAAGGTGGAGAACCTGAGTGGGGAGGCTGCTAGTGGGGAGCCCCTAGTGTAACATTTATGGTGATTATTGGTTTAAGGATTTTGACTTACATTTGTTTTGCTTGTGTCATATAAACTTCAAATGGAGGAAGTTGATGAACTGGAGGGGAAATAAACAATGTACTATTTTCAACCATGTCATTGTGGTTCTATGGGAATGCCTCACTGGTTTGGGTATACAGAAACAAGATTATTTGGGTTCCAGATCTACTGAGTGTGGAACCTCAGTAATTGAACCAGCTTTTTATTTAAACTTCAAAATTATCAGTCCTCTAGTAGAGATGTATTATGGTCTCTAGCCTTCATCCACTACAGAATTGCAGATGCAACTTGCAATAAACCCACACAAACAACTCTTACCTGTTGTGAGAATACAGTGAAAAAAGAGGTGTGTTTTGTACTGAAGCAGTTACTTGTTTAGAAAGGTTCTGGTTGTCCCCAAAACTCCTAGGCAATTTTTTTTATCCTGTCTTGCTTGTGAGAATTGAATGATTCAGGATACTGAGAATGGGAGTAAACTGTCATTTGGGAGCAATTTGACAATCCTCTGGAAATTTAGGTGACTGTTGGGTTGAGCTATGAATCTGCAAATCTCTCTTGCTAATTAAAGCTTGTCTCATTTTGAAGCAGTGGTTGAATTGAGAAAAAGCAAATGGATTCCAGTATAGCTTAGTAAGTAGCTTCTTGTTATAATATGCTGATTTACCTTATTGGCTATATGTGGAGGTTCAGGATACTGTCTTTATTGGGTAAGGCAGAGACATATTTTCCTTTTTAACTGAGCTTTGCAACCTGAAATTTGCCAAGCCTTCAGAGATTTTTTAATTCTTAGATACAGGGTTAATTGAGTCTTTGTGGAGAGATCAAGTTATCTTCAGCTGAATGATTATGAATGGATTCAGTTAAAGTACGTAACAGTTAAAGCTCTTGATTTCCCAACAGGATCTTTGACTAGTGTAACTAGTCAGTGGACTGGGAACTTGGAGTTTTGAATATGAGAATCCTTAGGGCAAAGATGTTAGTGCTGTCAAAAACCTAGATTTCAAAGGGATTTAGTGAGGGAGCAGGTTGGAGCTCAGTAAGTAACACCTTCATATGAGAAATTATATATATGAGATGTTTGCACAAAGTCAATTGTTTTAACTTTTTTTTTCCTACTCTCTTTCTCTGTTCCCCCCTATTCCAGCAACTTTATCTGCCCACATGGATGAAGCAGAGTCAGAACTACCAGCAACACCATCAGTGAGATCCCAGAATTCTGAGTGGACAGGGAAAGCACCAGCAGCAGAGAAAGCCACTATTGCTGCCTCCTGTAACTTTTTTAAAATGCCACCAGAGAAGAGCCCTGGGTACAGCTAAAAGGAAGCACTGCAACTGTCAAAGGTTGCTGGATTCTGGAAGCATTTTACGCTGGTGGTGTGTCTTCACCAAACATCTTGTTTGGCAGCGGTATCTTCAGTATTGGTGTGTGATACGTGCTGTCATCCAGACTGAGCTGCGTGGCCCACATACCTAAATCATGTTTGTGAATCTATGTTTAAAACAAAGGATAATCAACGTTGGGACTGCAGTGGCTTTTAAAAGTGTTCTTGCTATTGCTGTATTTATTATGCATTCATCTCCTTTTCCTGATGCCAGCTTATACATGCTGGGTCATGTACAGGTTCTTTTGGATTTGTAGATCTTTATTCACTCTTGGACACATTGCTTGTTTGTGCATTTGGTGGGATTTTTGGGTTAAAATCCCACTGCTGCTCAGGAAGGCAAAAGTCTCCCCATGCTTTCTTTCCAGGCCAGGAGGGTTTCTTGGCAGAGGAATGAGGAGAGAATGTAAACAAGTTGAAACATGGAACCTGAATTCTGTGTTAGAAGAATATATTCAGGCCATGTGCTAATAGGCTTGAATCATGTTGTTCCTCGTGAAGCAAATACTGTGCTTGTCCATTCAGAAATTGCCATTTGCTCACCAGTGGCATGGTCTGTTAGACTCTTTCCTTCTCTCTTGCTCTGAATGTCTTTACTCTTGCTCGTGTAATGCATGTTCTTTCCTGAACATCCTACTGAATAAGGATGTGGGAGAACTACTTGGACATAAATGTGCAAGCTAGTAACCTGGAAATGAACCTGAGCCCTTGGGTATCCTTGAGGTGTTGTAGAGGATAAACAAACCTTCAATTTCTTGGAGTAAAAATAAAAAAAAAAAAAGCCATTAGTGTTTCAGGAGGATGCTCACCATTAAAATGAACGTCACTGATCAAAAAAGCCATTTGAAGTTTCACCTGAATTCAGAGCATTCCAGGTATTGAGCAACCATTTCTGTCTCATGTTTTTTCTTCCTTCAAAAAGTATTGTCTGGTATGTCTACTGGATAAATCTCCACCTACTGACGATTGTACTTCACTTTGCAGCATACACCAAAGATGTATGCTTTTCTCTTCATAACATTTCAACTTGGTCTGCTGTTACCCTCCGTGTTGCAGAATATATGCATAGTGATTTCCACCTGCTCTTTTCTTTAGTTCTTGTTTGCACTCCACTCACTTTTCTTGAATTACTCTGTCTGGAGCTTATTTTGGGCTGCATTATTAAAATATATACCTGCATAGCACATGTCAAGGAACAGGTGGCCTCATAACTGCTCAAGTCCTTGATATATTTGTATATAGAAATCTTTTTGCTTTTCTTACTGGATGGAGCTTTCAGACAGGACTTTTCAGGCTGGTAAAATTCATTATGTATGTGGAGATGCAGTTAGCATTCTTAAGTAGGTAACAAAATTTGCATGTTTTTAGTGGTTTTGCAGTGTTCTGCTCTCCCTTGTAAATCAAATAGCTGAGGGTCAGATTTGATTGTGAGAATATAAAGCAATGATTTATATCTAATTCTATTAAAATGTTAAATGGTCATAACATACACAAAAATTGAATGACTCACTAAATCATGATTGACAAATACAGTTGTATTACAGACACACTGTCCCTGCCTGATGCCCTAATACCTGCTTATACTTGGGGAGAGATCCAAATTGGATTTATATTTCACAGCCAAAGCAAACTGTCAGATCTGTCCATGTAAATCCATCTCAAAACTTTTTTTTTTTTTTTCAGAACTAATTAGAATATGGAAAGCCTTTCTACCTTGCTGAAGAAGCACAGAGGCCAGCCTGAATTATGGGACAAGCTGTAAGGGTTTTTGGAGAAAGGTGGTCTTCTTTTCCTTTAAAGGTTGAATATACCTGTGGCAGTATTGAAGCATAACTAGCAGGCCTTATCTTGGTAAGCCGTACTTCCTGCCATGAGAACCTTCTGGAAGGGCCAGGAGACTAAAGTTCTTGAGCTGCCCTGCCTTTCCTATTACTAGTTTAGAATCCATTTGCAGGTCAGTCAGGCTCTCCACCAAATTGATTCTGCTGCGTGGTAGAAAAATACAACTTGTTACTGCAGGATATTTATCAAAATTCGTCTTCAGACTTCAGTAGCTTGATACAGATTTGAATATTTACAGCATTCTTAGATGAATTAAGTAGGTACATCATTTTTTTGCCTCTTCTAAGTCAGATTCATTAGAACTCACACTTTACTCATTACTTGCCGTGAAGGGGACAGATCTTCAGATGTAGTTTGCTTGAGTAGAAAGGAATAATAAATAATGTGCCTTGATTTGGTAGTTGTGCTTCTGCCAACGTGGTCCAGTGTGTGATTATTGCTTCAAATATACATAGCTTGTTCATATTCCAATCACTCAGCAAGCTATTTAGCAGTGTCCCCCAGGAATCTGCTTTTGAGGGTTTACAGGTCCATGAGTGCTGGTCCAGTCTGAAGAACTGCCTTTTAAAAGCACAAATGGACAATCCCTTTGTGCCAAAAGTCAAACAAATGGCACAGAAGAGCAGCTTAGCTGACCAGGGAACTCCTTTTGGAACCCAGGAATAAAAGACATTGTATGATCTCAGGAAGCAAGGTCAGGCTTTGCAGGAAGATTACAGAGCTGTGGTTTACATATGCAGGAACAAAACATCAAAGGCCTGAGCTTAATTAAACTTAAAACTGTACAGTGTTATGTCAGGTAGCAAGAAAGGTTTTTATTACGTACTTTAATAGCAAGAGGAGGTCTGAAGAAAGCATTGGACCAATACTTGCTGAAGATGGCTACCTGACAAAGCAGGATGAAGTAAAAGTGGAGAGATTTAATGGGGTTTTTGCCTTTTTTTTTTTTTTTTCTCCATTTCTAATAATAATGACAGAATTTGGGCTGCCCAGTCCTCTGAGATGGAGGACCGTGACTGTGGGAACAGTGACCTTCTGTTTAGGGAAACTGAAACTGTGATGGTAACAGCTGTATCAGTTAAATGTTCATGAGGCCAGATGGGAATCATTCAGAGTACTGAGGGAGACAGTGGATGTTACATCAGAAACTCATCTACCAAAGGTCTTGGGAGTCTAGAAAGATTCCTCCTGACTGGAAGCTGGCCAGTGTTGTTCCAGTTTACAAGAAGATTGTGAGGAAAGGCCCAAGAAACTACAAATCTGTTAGTCTAACCTCAATACCTGGAAAAATTACAGACAAGATCCTACTGCATGCTATTGAAAGGCACTGGAAGGACAATGCAATGATTTGGAATAGTCAAAATGGATGAACAAAAGGAAAGTCTTGTTTGACATCTTTTCTATGATAAGGTCACCCACCTAGTGCATGAAGGGAAGGTGGTATATATAGTTTCTTCTGGATTTTAGTGAAGTTTTCAATGCTGTTCCTGACAGCATCCATCTGGACAAGTTGTTCAGCTGTGACATAACCAGATATGTGGTATGCTGACTGAAGAACTGGCAGAATGGCAGGGCTCAAAGGGTTGTGTTTATGAACGGGGTGGATGTGGTGGCTGTTGACCAGTGATTCCTTTGGATTACATTCCAACAACAGTTCTCTTCTGTGTGTTTATCAGTTATTTGGATACAAGAGTTGAATGCATTATTAGCAGTTTTGCTGATGATACTAAACTGAAAGGTGGTGTTGACGCTGTCAAGGGACAAGAGGCATTTTGAGCGATGTAGGTATATATGAGCATCGGGCATTCGTCAATGGCACAAAATTTAACAAGTGCCAGATTCTTCACCTGGGACAGAGTAATGCTGGACACCAGTATAAATTGGGAGAGGAGTGACTGGAGAACAGCCCTGCACAAAGGGATTTAGACATACTGGTTGAGAGCAGGCTTAATATGAGTCAGCAGTGTGCCCTAGTAGCCAAGAGGTCAAACTGCATCCTGGGGCACATCAGGCACAGTATAAGCTGCCAGTTGAAAGAGCATTTTATCTCCGCATGTTTAGTGTTGGCGTAGCTTCACCCCAAGTACTATGAGCTCTTCTGGGACCCACAGTTTTAAATGGACGTGAAGGTTATTGAATGTGCAGAGGGCAACAAAGCAGATGAAAGGGTTGGAAGGCAAGTCCTATAGGGAGTGGCTAAGGACTGTGGGGTTGTCTAGTTTGGAGAGAAGGGGACAGTTCAAGATCATCATTGCTCTCTCTCTCTCCAGCTTCCTGAGGAGGGAACTGGAGAGGAAATTGCTGAGCCCTCCTCCCTGATATCCAGTGATGGGATGCATGGGAATAGTTCAGAAGTGTCACAGGAGGTTCAGCCTGGACATTTGGAAACACTTGTACAGAGAAGGTGATTAAACAGTGGAACAGGCTTCCTAGAGAGGTGGTCAATTCTCCCTGCCTGTCAGTATTTGAGACATGTGGCCAATGCCCTTAATAATATCCTTTAACTTTTAGTCAGCCCTGAAATAGGCAGTTGGACTAGATGATTGTTGTAGATCCCTCCCAACTGAACTATTCTGTTAATTAACTTCTTACAGTTTCTTATTTTAATTCCTCCAATCTGACAATATGTGGGTGTCAGTCTTCCAATCTGTGGGTGTACCCACACCCTCCAGCATCTCAGTGGCTCTCCTTGTTAGTATGCCATTATTTCTGATCTTACTGAGAGCATGCTTGATCTCTTTCCACCAGATCACTAATGACTGCTGAACACTATCAATCCTTCTGAGATGTGGTTTTCATAACTGGGCATCACACAAACTTAACCATCCATCATTGCTCTTTGAGCTTGACAGTTCAACCCATTTCTCATTGATGCTTATTACTGGATGGCATCCAGTCCATAGCTCCCCTATTTGGCTATAGGGATGCTATGGGAGGCTGCATCAAGAGGCTTGCTGAAGTCATTGTAAACGACATCCACTGCTCCCTACACATCCATAGTCTGTAATTTCATCATAGAAGGCAGTCAGCTTCATAGGCATGATTTTTGCCTCGTTCAGTCTTCCTTCCCATTACTACTTGCCTCCATGTCCTTTGGATGCCTACAAATGGCTTCCAGAACTTGCTACATAAGCCTGCAAGAATGCAAGGCAGGGCTGACTAGCCTGCCATTCCCCAGATCCTCTTTCCTGCTTTCTTTTAGAAAGGTGACATGATACATACCCCTTTCAGTCATTTGGGTCCTCATGCAATTCCCACAGTTTTTCATAGATGATGGAGCCCAGTCCTGCAGTCCTTTTGCAAACAGGACTTTATTTATGTACAGGGAGAAGATGGCTATTTGGTGAAAGAGAAATTGAGAGCTGGGAGGAGCACATTTAGTAGTTCTTTTCACATTTCCAGTAGTTCTACTCAGTTCTAGTGAGGTTTAGTGCCCAGCCTGGTAGGTACTGGAGAAGTGCAAATTAAAAAGAATGTAGGTTTTGAGCTGGTGGATTTATGAATTTAAGGTACAGTAAAGAGTGAAGAAGGCAACAAAACAGTAGCTGGAGAGAAACTGCTAAGAGGCTGTGACAAGTGCTACAGAGTGATAGATGAACTTCATGATTGTGACATGCAGAGGTGTGTCTTGCCAGTGTTCCTGAATAATGACACTGAGACACTTAATGATGTCCTCGGAGCTGTAGAATCTCGTGCTGTTACTTTGCAGATGTGGAGACCTGCTCAGTGGATGGAGGATGAGAAGGGAAACTGGAGGAAGGTTAACAAGAATGGTCATTGCCTCTTTTATTTTAACCCCTTCTGCACTGAAGAAGGAAGATGACACAAAAAAATGTGTGTGCCTGAATACCAAAAGGGAAATATGTGAAGTGGATAACAACTTTAATTCATTGTCTTGAGGAACAGTTTTGTAACCAGAGAACATTTCAGTGAAGCAAAACCAAAGGCTGATACCTGTGATTTGTTCAGAAAATGTGTTGTAGTAGTCTTTAGGAGACTATGACAGGACACATTTGTGTTGTCACTGTGATACTCTATTATCATGTCTTCATCCTCTCTAGCACAGCTGGAATTTCTTCAGGTATGTCAGTGAGAAAAGGAGGACTAGAGAGACTGTGGGACCTTTCCAGAAGGAAAGTGGAGAGCTGGCAACAAGGGATATGGATAAGGCTGAGGTGCTCAATGACTTCTTTGCATCAGTCTTCAGCAGCAAGTGCTCCAGCCACAATGTCCAAATTCCAGAGGGCAAAAGTAAGGACTGGGGGAAGGAATATCTGCCCACTACAATTGAAGATCATGTTCATGGGCACCTAAGGAATCTGAACGTGTACAAGTCCATGGGGCCTGATGAGATCCACCCCTGGGTCCTGAGGGAACTGGCAAATGAAGTTGCTAAACCACTGTCCATCATATTTGAAAGGTCATGACAGACTGGTGAAGTTCCTGCTGACTGGGAAAGGGCAAATATAACACCCATCTTCAAGAAGGGAAAAAAGGACTACCCTGGAAACTACAAACCAGTCAGTCTCACCTTTCTGCCTTTCAAGCTCATGGAGCAGATCCTCCTGAAGGCTCTGCTAAGTCAAATGGAAAACAAAGCAGAGGTGATTGGTGGTAACCAGCATGGCTTCACCAAGGGCAAATCATGCCTGACAAATTTTCTGGCTTTCTATGGTGAAGTCACAGCTGCAGTGGACAAGGGAAGGGCAACTGATGCCATCTACCTGGACCTGAGTAAGGCCTTTGACTCTGTCCCACATGACATCCTTGTCACCAAACTGGAAAAACACAGACTTGATGGGTGGACAACTCGCTGGATAAGGAATTGGCTGGATGGTCGCACACAGAGAGTGGTGATCAAGGGCACAATGTCCACCTGGAGACCAGTGACAAGTGGCATCCCTCAGAGGTCAGTGCTGGGGTCAGTGCTGGAACCAGTACTGTTAAACATCTTTGTCAGTGACACAGACAGACGAATGGAGTGCACCATCAGCAAGTTTGCAGATGACACCAAGCTGTGTGGCACAGTTGACTTGCTAGAGGACAGGCAGGCATCCAGAGGGACCTGGACAGGCTGGAGAGGTGGGTCCAGGCCAACCTCATGAAATTCAACAAGGCCAAGTGTAAGGTCCTGCACCTGGGTGGGCACAATCCCAAGCACAACTCCAGGCTGGGTGGCGAATGGCTGGAGAGCAGCCCTGAGGAAAAGGACTTGGGGGTCTGGGTAGATGAAAAGCTCAACATGAGTCAGCAGTGTGTGCCTGTGGCCCAGACAGCAACTGTGCCCTGTGCTGCATCAAGAGCAGCTGTGGGCAGCAGGGCAAGGGAGGGGATTCTCCCCTTTTACTCTGCTCTCATCAGACCCCACCTGGAGTACTGTGTGCAGTTCTGGAGCCCCCACCACAAGAAGGACATGGAACTGCTGGAGAGAGTCCAGAGGAGGGCCACAAAGATGATCAGAGGGCTGCAGCACCTCTGCTGTGAGGACAGGCTGAGAGAGTTGGGGCTTTTCAGCCTGGAGAAGAGAAGGCTTTGAGGAGACCTTATAGTAGCCTTCCAGTATCTGAAAGGGGTCCTACAGGAGGGCTGGAGAGGGACTATTGACAAGATCTTGTTATGACAGGATGAGGGGTGATGGGTTTAAACTGGCAGAGGAGAGATTTAAATGGGATGTTAGGAGGAAGTTCTTCACAGTGAGGGTGGCAAGACACTGGAACAGGTTGTCCAGGGAGGTTGTGGCTGCTCCCTCCCTGGAGGTGCTCAAGGCCAGGTTGAATGAGGCCTTGGGCGACCTGTTCTATTGGGAGGTGTCCCTGCCTTGGCAGGGGGTTGGAACTGGATGATCTTTGAGGTCCCTTCCAACCTAAACCATTCTAAGATTCTATGATTCTCTTCCAAGTGTTTTGAGCTTGAGACATCCTGGGTTTGTACCATCAAATATGGGAAAAAATAATTTTGCAGAATCAAAGAACTTCAGAGGTTAGAAGTGACCTCCAGAGAGTCCAAGCCCCCTGCCAAGGCAGGGTCACCTAAGATAGTTTGCACAGGAATGCATCCAGAAGGGCTTTGAAAGTCTCCAGAGAAGGAGACTCCACAACCTCTCTGGGCAGCCTGTTCCAGTGCTCCATCACCCTCACTGTAAAGATGTTTCTCCTCATGTTTACAGCAATGCTTAAGGTATAAAGCGTATGGGGCCACTTTCTATAGAGAAAGACAAGTCAATCTTATTAACTTCTACCCAGTACAAAGATTAAATTCAGCACAAAGAACATAAAGTCTGAACTAGAAGAAACCAGCTTGCTCTGAGCAAAGTAAATCCTGCTATAGGCAAATGCAGGGAGTCTAAGCTGTCACCACCAGTGCCTGGAGACTGGTGTGTGGCTGTCTCTCGGGTGACAGACTGACATTGTGAAAACACAAACTTAAATATGCTTCTTAACTTTAATGCCTTCTCAGTTGTAAACCTGGCTGTTGGTGTGACTCCAGTAAGCTGACAAAGAGGTGTTAACTGGACTACTAAGAAGAGAGAATTCTTGTACCAGCTCAAAGAACTGGTAGAAGTGGGAAATGGACTGACACAGCCTGTTACATCAGAGGAAGATGGAAAACACTGCAGTCAGTAATCAGAAAAAAGGTTTAACTTAGAGTATTCTTTGTCTTAAAGCAGAGTTGCCAGCTTTATGACCAGGGTTTTGCGAAGCTGCCCTGGAAATGAAATGAACAGCATAAGAAAGGTTGCACTAGCTGGGTTTGAATGCCTAGCAGGGTACTGTGAAGACAGATTAGTTACGCGGTGATACTTTTCTTTTATGCTCTCTTAGCCTAGTGTCCTGTCTCAAAAAGATTTACAAGCTACTACTTCAGGGCTGGAGGAAATGTTTGCAAACCTTTGGGCTATAGTGTTTATTCTAGATTTAATTGTATTCTTAGAAGGACATGTAATCTGGCTTTAAAAATATCAAAGTAGGAATTAGCTCACCTTTCTTGGTCATCAGTTTTCTTATTAACAAGAAATTTTCTCCTTGAAATTTTTTTTTTTACTCATATCAGCATCCTGACATTGTTTCATGCTATGCTTTTTGTTTCCAGCAAGGTGGAAAAATCCTGTTCTTCCTTTACAATTAGGCTTCTCTGTCATGTGTAACTACCTATACTGAGTCAACAGGTCTTGTATAATCCACTAATCCATGTAAGTTGCTTTTCATAAGCCTCACACTGTAAAACTTGTCATTTAGCATTTAATTATGCTCTCAGGAGAAAATCCTCAGTGTTCCACACTCAGTTCTAGTGTCTACACTTAAACTGTTCTTTACAGATGCAGGAACACTTGCTCCCCTGTGGCTGTTTAGGCTTCATATACTTGTATACCCTAATGTCATGCTAGCCCTTGCTGCCTTGACACTGCAGTAATGGTACCATCAAAGTGATACTCGACTCAATCTAAAGTTCTTATCACTGCATTTCAAGGCATATGAATTCAAGTTGGAAATGAGATGTGAGCTTTTAACAGCAAGGACAGTGTTAACCATTGGAACAAAGTGCTGTGGGAACCAGTAGCTTCTGTGTATCTTCAGGCCTCAGCAGCTTTATGGAAGGGAGTTTGTAACCAGTTATAAGCCATTGAAATAAATACAGAAGCATCTAAAATACACTGAATGGTCAATTTTATAGTAAAGATCAGCCTACACCAAAGAAGTTGCTTCTGGATTAGAACCCCAGAGAAGACAGAATACTTTTTCTGCAGTATAGAGATCTTTTGAAAAATGGGAAGTGCTTTGGCAAATATAGGGGAAAGTCATGGTGAGCAAAATTTTATGGTGTTACTAAAAGATTGTCACAAAATTTGCATGGGAAGGTGAGGTGGGAAAAAAAGTCTCTGCCAGCTGAAATGAAGCATCATTTCTGAATGCTAGTTTGTGTGTAGTATAATGAGAAACAGTGTGTAGTCTTCAGAAGCTACACGGTCATTCAGATGAAGAATGTCCTTGATGAGGATTCCCACTTTCTTGCTGTACTGGCAGCTACAGTTCTGCTGTCTTGGGGTAGTGTTTCCTGTACACATTCATCTTCCGCAGCTCTCCCTGAGTTCATTCACTCAGCTGTGTGAACTGCCTGCACATTGCACTGCAATAAGAAACAAATAAAGGAGAGCATCAGTGGGCTTATTACCTTGATAGGATACTTGCCAAGAAAGCCTGTAGTATCTTAATCACTGCAGCTGTAGCTTCTGCTTTTTTCTCTTATGGCATGTAAGGAAGATGTCTCCTTGCAGGGAGTGCCTGTTTAGTAGCCTGTAGCCTTTACTGTTACACTGAAGGAGCAGATGATAGGTTTCTCCAAGTGAAAGAGCTCTTCTGTACTTGTCTGAGGAGATGGAATGATTGGAAGAAGCAGTTTTCTGGTATTGTGTCCCATAACATTAGGGAGCAATGATTTATTTGTCTATCATATGAATTCTAGCTTCTTTCTTCTGTCCCAGAGGGCTTACCTAGGGATAGTTCATGAACAATCTATCCAGAATCTTCGAAGAGCAACATTGTGCACGTTCCAAATGTTTTATGTGGTCATGAGATTTAACCGTTTGGTGGAGATTGGACTCCAGGTTCTTAGGACTCTGTTTTTGGAGGGTAACATGAAAATAAGATTCTTTCTTTTATTCCTCTGCCTTAAACATGTTCTGTATTTTCAGAATAAGGTTCTTGCGGAATCTTTGTTCTGACTACAGAAACTAGAAATAATATATGGAAGAAGTGTTTCATCTGACATGAAGTAAACTGAGTAAAGAGTGGAAGAAAAGAGGTTTCACTAGCATAGAATCATAGAACGGTCTGGATTGGAAGGCACCTCCTAAGGTCATCTAGTCCAACCCCCTCTGCAGTCAGCAGGGGCACCCTCAACTAGATCAGGCATCAAACTAGATTTACAGTGTTGGAGTGTCCATTAGGCTGCATGCTTCCTTGACCATTTCTTTAGGTATAAACTGTAACCTGAAGATCTGCAGGGACTTGTTATTTCTTTTCCTTCCTTTGAACTGTGGACTTGAGTGAAGGATATGTAGTAACTTGTCACATCCACTCTTTGGGGTTTTGTTGCAATGATTTTATTCCCTGGTTTGTCATGATGCTCTTTCTAGCAAGTGAGATGCTCCCTGTCTGGAATCTGAAACAATTCCAGAGTTTCTTAAATAGACTTTCACTTCCAAGTGGCTGCTTCACATCTGCTCAGTCCCAAAAGGGATTTCATTTAAATTAGCAGGTCAGTCTCAGATGACAGTGTAATGGATATCTGTTCACTTTGCCAACACTGACATCCTTTTAAGATAGATTGGTATCATTCTTTATTTTTACTGTGATAGCAGTGACTTCCAAGATCAAATGAGCAGTGGACTTTGAATTTCCTCTTGCATATATTTGTGTCCCAGTATTGATAGCTGTACATGCTTGTGGAAGGAACAGAAAAGGACTCCCTCTGCATTAACTGTTCCAAGGAATAAATTGCAAAAATATTCGATACCAAGCTGATTGAATGTTTTTAAACAAAAAGATCAGTATCCTTTGGAAATTGCTTCAAGCTTTCAACACTTTATTGGTTGGAGGAGTGGTGTCCGATTTTTAGAAGTGATGATTTTCCTCTCTTATATGCAAGCTTCAATCGTGAGAATTAGGAAGTCTTCCTGGTGAAACGTGCCAATTGTTGTTGGGAGCAAGAGGAAAAGAGCTTTTAACAATAGATTCTCTTACAGGAAGTGGGAAAGATGATCAGCTATGGGTAGCAGTCAGATATGCCAGATGGATCTGGTTCAGCCTCTACTTTCTTTCCTGAAGAACGAAGCGTTCAATTTAATAACTGGAGGCATTTCTGTTGAAAACAAACCCTAAAAACCCACAACCAAACAAAAAAATGCTGAATGGTTCTTGTTCACGTATCCTTAGTTCTACACCCAAAGGCTGAGAATTTTCTCGGTTCAGTTTGAATAGCTGATGGCAAATTCAGTAACAGGGCTAACTGTGGTGGCTTTTACTACTTTGCTTTTTTTCCAGACTATGCTTGCTTTATACATTTCCAACTCAGAGAGAATCAACTGAAATGAATACAAATAGTGTTGCTAGGTACTAATGGAGGATTTCTTACTTTGAAGTTAAGGGCATTTCAAATCTGGGGGTGTCAGATTTGTTTTCTACCGAAGAAAAGCAATGTTTCCAGTAAAAGAGATACCTGATCATAGGTTTTCAATGAAACATAGTTTAGAATTTAAAAAACCTAAATAACATTAATTTTGCTCATTTCTAGTGTGAGAACAACAAGGAGGTATCTAAAGATGAGAAGAACAGCAGATCTTAGGAGTTGCTCCTGTTAGGCAGGTGAGATGTGGATTTTGCAGAACACACTTTCCTCTAGCTAGGTCCAATTTTAAGTCTTATTTTGAGACGAGTTCCAGCTTCTTCTTCACAGTTGCCTGCAGGGGTAGTGGTGGCAAACCAGTGCTTCTGCTAAACTAATGGCAGCACTGACACTGATGTTTTTCTAGTAATTTTGACACCAGCTTCCCGAGACATTCACCAAAATTGTCTGAGCATTTGTCTTCATCCAGCTTCACCAACTAATTTGCCTGAGTTTGGACTCACCCAGCATCCCACCGAGTGTCTTCTTTCTCTGCTTTCTATTGTCACCATGAAAGGAGCCTATACAAACAGGAGCAGCAAGGAGAGCTCTTGCTAACCCTTTCAGGTACAGTGGAAATAGCAAGGAGTGGGAATGAAGAGTGCAGAGTCTGATTGCTAGGAGAGAGACCATTAGATGTGGTTATCAGCCTGTACTCATGCAGTGCAGGAGCTACCACAGGGCCACTCTGGGACAGGTGGCACTTCCTACTGTCCTTACCACATCAAAGAGCTGCAGAAACTAAGCCACAGGCTGCATGCTGGTCCATACTTAGACATTGTGGTGGTTTGGACTAGTTGCCCCTTTTAAGAAACCCACAAAGTCCTCCAAAAAAACGATAGTGAGTCCCAAGGGAGGGGCCTGGTCATCTCGGCATATTGTGACATTCTTATTCTATGCTGCTTCCCGCTTAAAAAGCAGTACCTACCTGCTGTCGCTCTCTTGCCTGCTTCTCCTGCCTTCACTCCTCCTCTCTCTGTTTGGGAAGAGCACATCCCTGCTTCTCTCATGGTCTGTGTGGGGCAGACGGCAGCGAGCTGGTAGGGAACTGTGAGATGTGTCATGAGGCCTGCTGAGGTGCCTGAAGCGGGCGGGGGCAGTTTTGGCCTACTCTCAGGCCTGCAGAGGTTGGAGGGGTAGAGGATTCTGGAAGGTTTCGATCTGGTAAGCTTGGCCTAGTTTGTGAATGTGTTTGTTCTACCTGAATGCCTTCTGTAAATAGAATCTGCCTTTAAACTCCCAAACAGTGTGCAGCATTTCTATTTTGACTGCCCAAAAGGAGTAAATATAATTTCTGCCCTCTGGTATTGGGTGGCCTGTTGGCCGTAAAGCAGCACAGATGTTTGAACAAGTACCCTTCTTTAACCACACCCCCCCATAAAAAAAAGAAAACATACTGGAAAATTTGTGCTCCCGTAACAAACAAGACTGCAACTCAAGTGGCAGTGTTCTTCTGCATGGCCAGTTGGATTTGAGGGCTGCATTTGTCCCCTGCCTCCATCCCCCTCTCCACCCCTTTCACGCTAGGGTTCTGCCTCACTCCATGTAGGAGAGCTGAGGCTCTTGAATGTATGGCTGCTTGGCTTGGGTTTGGTTTTTTTCCTCCTAATTTAAACTGACTTCAAGCACAGCACCCAGTCTCCAACCCAAAGAGGGAAGAAGTAATTTCCTTCTTAGTATCTTCAGGTTACCTCCTGCTATGGCATCTTAGAATCTTGATGAATTTATTTATGTGCCGGGAATTTGGATGTTGCTGTCACCCTTGTTTTTAAGATGGGGAGTTTAGATTAGAATGACTGAAGCAACAACCTGGAATCATCTTTGAATGTGATACCCAGGCAATAGCAATTTGGAGCACCTTCGTAGCCTTTTGTAGGTTCAAATCACATTCATAGAATCATAGAATCATAGAATGGTTTAGGTTGGAAGAGACTTCAAAGATCATCCAGTTCCAACCCCCCGCCATAGGCAGGGACACCTCCCACTAGATCAGGTCACTCAAGGCCTCGTCCAGCCTGGCCTTGAACACATTCAGGGAGGGAGCAGCCACAACCTCCCTGGGCAACCTGGGAGGAACCCTATGGAACCCTACGAAGTTCCATAGCAGCTGCGGGTGCTCAGAGCTTCTGCAAATCCAGCTACAATTACTGATGAGGTGAGGAGCACTGTCCCCATTGCTGAAGTCCCTGTCTTGCTTCTCACATCAGAGAGATTGCAACAGGCAGCAGGCATGTCTCCAGAGCTGGTGATGAGTTGCTTTCATCACGAGAACATTGTCTTGTCCAACTTCATCTTTTCTGTCTTGAGCAGCAAATGAGTCAGACCCAATCTCCTTTAGTTCTTGGCTCTCCGTTCTCCAGAAGTGTGTGTTTCATGCTCTGTCTGAAGCTAGAAAGTTGTAAAAAATAAACTGTGTCGTCATTTCATTTGGCATTACTGTAATGTGTACGCACAGAGCGATGAATTAGGATGACAGTTCATTTTCTTTGCTTTTGAGTATTTTTATCTGTAAACAGATAACATGTCTGTATATGCATAGATTGATTTAGTTTACTTCTGAGATAGCAATTTTAGGTATTTATTCACTCTGTGTTGGGTTTTCCTTATAGGGTATTTTAGCTTACCAAAATAATGCTTTGCTTCTGGAAAAAAAAAAATCTATGATTCTGTTACTTCAAAGGAACTGAAAGTGGAAGGCCAACCCAAATGCCCATTATCAGAGAGGATCTTCTGTAAAATAGCTTGTCTGTGACTCAAGAAAGAGCCATAGATAGGTGAAAACTTGCTCTTGAGCAGTTGCACCTTTATATACCTCTGTTTTCCACTGGCATTTCAAGTGTTGACCTCTGATTCTCTTTCCTATACTCCAAAGTAATGGCATTCCAGTGCATAAAACCTGACTGTTATTTAAGGAATATTAGGCTGCCTGTTAGTGCCCAATTCATCAGAGTTTTAAAGTATCAGAAGTCTTAGTGTGTATTTTGGGAAGAATGCCTTCAGGTCAGAGACCTTCTTTGGAACAAGAACCAATCACGTCACTCAGCTGTGTGAAAGAAGGGGAAAGGTACAAAGAAATACAGTACAAACTTTTGTCTTTATTGTACTATGTCTCGTTCTGCTCTCTCCATTGCCTCTCGAGACTAGTTCTTCTAGAGAAATTAGTGCATCTGCTTTAAAACCCACAAACAATCTTCCTCTACAAGGTTTTGTAGGCCTGGTGTCAGACATGGGTGGCCAAGCTCTGTTGAGAGCTGAATACCCATTTTCTGATATAAAGAGATGGTATTAACCTGGAAGATGAAAATCAGAATGCTTTAATTTCTGTGATCACCATCTTAAGATTGGTTAGGTAGCTGCAGCTGCAATGTCCTTTTCCTTGTATTGTGGACTACATCATTCCTTGCTCACACATTGCACCTTTCTACCTGTGCTAAATGTGCATTTTCTGAGCAAAGTGCCTTGGTTGCTCGACAGAAGCCTAAAAGATGACACATGGTATGTTGCTGTACACCTTACCTTCTCTCTGCTAATTGCTGTGGGCATAGTGATGAATGTGCACCACCACGTGACACAGAAAGAGCTTTGCTGAAACCCACAAATTTCTTAGGGTAAGCTGCACCACACCTGTGTGTGTACTTAGCTGGAACTGTGTATATATTCCTGGGAAGGATGCAAACGCTTGTCAAAAATAGCTGGCAAGTGGAAGTATCAGAACTGGTGTATTTAGGACGTGACAACTCTCTACCGTTGTTCAAGTACCTGGAGTATTTAGGATATGGATGAGCACAACTTCTACTGCCTGTCACTGAACTCTTGCTGGTAATTGAAAATTGGAATGCAGTGTTCCCCAGAGAGTTTGTCTGTCATGGAGCTCAAGAGGTTAATATGTAGTTATGTGATGATACTATAATTTTATATGCATCTGCCAATACTGGTAATAGACATTAAAGTGGGCATTTACATCCTTATTAGGGGTCAGTACTTGATGTCATAATAAAAAAGTCACATCAGAAAAGTACAGGATAAAAATCTGATTATGCACCTTTTGGAGTGTAAATGGCTTTAAAATTCAAATTGTCAGCTGATGGGAGGATCAGGAAAGAGTCAGAACAAGGGCAAAGGGGCAAAGCTGTGAGACACAAGGGGCAAGATAAAGGAGAAAAAAAGAGGCAGTCTGGACTAGGTCTTTGCTTACATGGTTTATATCCATAGCAGTACTTGAGCACTTCATATCATCTCATTAAATATAAGCTGGAGCGAAAGGTGGACTTTGTGATGGAGTGTGAAGGTCAACAGACTCCAGATCATGTCCTTCCACAGAGTTAAAATCTACCTAGTGCTGGGAAGGCAGCTAAAGCTTCATGTGGATGAATGCAGGATGTTACTTTGCAAAACAACAAGCAACATCAAAGCTAACAAAACTTCCAAGGAAAGGCAACGCCTGAAATTCTGTCGTGAAACTGCTCTATGTAACTGTACAAGTAACTATGTAACTGGTCTGGAAGTCTGAGGAGAGGAGTGGATACTAGGGGGTCTGAGACTGAATTGTGAAGGGCTGTGTAGGTTAACATCAGCCATGAAGTACAGTGAAGAGTAGAGTGGTGTGCAGGATGAACTGCATTTGCAGCTGGATGGACTGGGACAGTAAGTAGAGCTGCAATGCACACAGAAGTTTTCTAATATCATAGAATCATAGAATGGTTTAGGTTGGAAGAGACCTCAAAGACCATCCAGTTCCAACTCCCCACCATAGGCAGGGACACCTCCCACTAGATCAGGTTGCTCAAGCCCTCATCCAGCCTGGCCCTGAACATATCCAGGGAGGGAGCAGCCACAACCTCCCTGGACAACCCATTCCAGTGTCTTGCCACCCTCACTGTGAAGAACTTCCTCCTAACATCCCATCTAAATCTCCCCTCTGCCAATTTGAACCCATTCCCCCTCGTCCTGTCATTACAAGACTTTGGGAACAGTCCCTCCCCAGCCTTCCTGTAGGACCCCTTCAGATACTAGAAGGTTGCTATAAGGTCTCCTCAAAGCCTTCTCTTCTCTAGTCTGAAAAGCCCCAACTCTCTCAGCCTGTCCTCATAGCACAGCTGCTGCAGCCCTCTGATCATCTTTGTGGCCCTCCTCTGGGCTCTCTCCAGCAGTTCCATGTCCTTCTTGTGGTGGGGGCTCCAGAACTGCACACAGTACTCCAGGTGGGGTCTGATGAGAGCAGAGTAAAAGGGGAGAATCCCCTCTCTTGCCCTGCTGGCTACGCTTCTCTTGATGCAGCCCAGGACATATCATCTTGTCTGTAGGAACTGAAACCCTATAGCATGTAGAAATTCGGAAGGGTGTGGATTTTCCATTTCTCTATTTTTAAATCCGAATATTGAAGCACTCTATAAAGCCTTTGCAGTTGATTGAAATTCTGGGGATATAATTTTCCTTGTTGAAAATATGGGGTGCAGGGCCATGCAGTGAGGTAAACAGTTCATCTCTGCCAAAGGGGGAAGCCTTCTCCTTCCCTGGACCCCTTTGAGTCAAGACAGCATCCTTAACCACAAAAGTTAATTGATCTCTGTTGTTTTATTCAGTTCATTTGACTCAGTGTGTGTCAGGGAGTGCCAGGGGCAGTCCAAGGCCTGAAGGCAGGAGAGATGAGTTGGCTGGGAGAAATTCCTGGGGAGTAATAGTTTGAATGAGGGATACTCACCTGACTGGCAGTACCGAGGCTTTAAAATTTGGCTCAATTGCTTATAGACCTTTGCCCCTCACCTTGTGTTCTCCAGGGACTCAGCATTTTGTGGGAACTCCACACAGTCCAAGGCTGCAAGAGGTGATTTGACAGGTTTTAAAGTCACGTGGAGCTGCCTCACGAAGATCTGTGTGCACCTCTTCCTTGTGTGCTCCTTAGGGGTTTTGGCACTATACTTAGCTGAGATGAGAAGGGACATTTCCTATGATATAAGCACATATATTTCTTTAAAATCTATTATGGCTGGAGGGGATATGCCTGCTGTAGAGAATCCAAAGCATCTCTCATGTGGGTCTCATCTCTTTAGGGAGGTAAGTTGTTTTTCTATATAGAGTAATGAATGATAGGGCAAAATGATGGAAAACAGTATCGCTATGCACTGTGTTGCATGTACTGAGAACCAACCTTTTTCATGAAGGAGAATGTTGTTTAAAAAGCCATCTGTCCTTTGCAACAGCTTTCAATGGAAGTACAGAAATGTTGGGCCCACAAAGAGCATGTTCCACAGTCTTCTGAGATGGGATATAAGGCAATTTTCTCAGGAAAACAAGAGGCACAGGGAGAAGTTAAAACTTTGCAAGAATAATAGGGCAAATCTGTGGCAGGCCCAAGAGGCTTTAGAAATTGCCTCCCTAAAGACCTTGTATTTCTGTGTCCCCACACCAGAGAGGTACAAATAGAATGTCAGGAGGCTGTTCATTCAGTGGATCAGTCAGACACTAAGCAGGCTGGTGGCAGTCAGATACTGAGCAGGGGCCATGCAGAGATTAACGGATCTTGGTTTGTGAATGGCCGTGTCTCCTGGCTCAGATGGCTTTTGGCTGCTGAGAGAACAGGGATGGAGGATTCTGTCCCCCTGTTTGCAATTAGTGTTTGTTATTAAATACTGACAGTGTGTTCTGTCCTCTCATGTATCTGGTCTTTGTTTATGCACTGGCTGTTGGCACAGGCTGTATGTCTTGCATTAGCTGCTGTTGAAAGGAGTCCAAGGAGCAGTGTGCTTTGAGGAAGACAAGAGGGTGGCTTGGCAGCAAAAGAGTAGGAGCAATTCTGAGGGAAGGATGGAAATGGGTTTAGTTAAGTGAGAGGCTGGCAAAGAGCAAGCAGCAGTGAGTTCATGCACATCTCTGCTCTCACATGTGATGCCAAACACTTTGATGAGAATAAGGAGATGTGAATAAGAGATGTAACTCATGGCAGGAAGGCAAGACAGCCTAGGAAGAGTGGGACCTAGAGGAGGAATACACAGTCATTGGAGATCACCATAAAAGTAGAGGTACATGAAGAAATAGTAACAGAATTCAAGCTGTCTGTGCAGAAGGAAGAGGCTAAAAGCAGAGAGTAAAATACGAAAATCTGAAAGTAATCTCTGGCCCCTCACCTGATTTTAAAGGGCATCATTAGGCATGAAGGACAATAAAGTGACATCAATCCTCCCATGGGGCAGAGGAGACATTTCAACATGCAGGGTTTACACAGCACATAGTGTAAGATGCAAAATCTGTGCTAAATACTAAGGCCCAAATGTTGCATCTATCCAATGGACAGAGCTCCTGGCCCCTCTCTGCCGTGTTGCAGCAGTGTGTAGTATGACAAGCAGCCTGTGCTGGCCATTTTGGAGCTCAGGACTTATCACCTGTTATGTGGTTAGTACTTGAAGTTTGGCTCCAGAGAAAATTGCCAGGATCTACCAGGGACAGGTGTAGTTTGGATATGAAAGGACAGCACTTTAAGAGCTTAGTGTCACCTGCAGCTCATCTTCTCCAAATGTCTGAAGGGGTTATTTTAAGATCAGAAGTAAACCTAAAGTGAGTCAATTTTTCTGTGTCCCAGACACCACATCTACCGCTCCTCTCCTGGTCTTGTATTCTCTTCAAGAAGGAGTTGAAACATTAAGTAGGACTAAACAATGCAATTTCTTGGAGTGCTCCCTGAATAAAAGGCTTGTGTTTCATCACACAATGGGAATGGTCAGGGAAGGGTGCCATGATGCTAGATTTGCCTCTATTAGATGCACTCAATCACTGTGTCAGCTGTGGCCTGACTGGTCACAGATGGTCTTTGTTCCCAAAATGCAAGCAGCTTTGGTGGTTACACAAACTGGAACCTTGATGCTCACTGGTCACCAGGAGTGGAGTGGGATGAGCAGCAGCATTAGGTATTATTTATTCAACACTGGGGTCTGCTGTGTATAACTGCCCCTCTGTGTACTGCCATTTCATCCTGTGAATATTTTGCAGGAGCCATTGCAAACTTCAGAGTATCTTAGAGAGCACAGCTGACTACTGCTAGTTATTCAAGGTCTTGTAATGACAGGACAAGGGGGAATGGGTTCAAGTTGGCAGAGGGGAGATTTAAACGGGATGTTAGGAAGAAATTCTTCACAGTGAGGGTGGTGAGGCACTGGAACAGGTTGCCCAGGGAGGTTGTGTCTGCTCCCTCCCTGAATGTGTTCAAGGCCAGGCTGGATGAGGTCTTAAGCGTTCTGATCTAGTGGGAGGTGTCCCTGCCTGTGGCAGGTGGTTGGAACTGGATGGTCTTTGAGGTCTCTTCCAACCTAAACCGTTCTATGATTCTATGATTCCAAATGCTTTGGATACACAGCTCTGTAAATCTGGAGTTGTTCACCTCCCTGAAGGTGTTCAAGCCAGGTTGGATGAGGCCTTGAGCAACCTGTTCTAGTGGGAAGTGTCCCTGCCTATGGCAGGGGGTTGGAACTGGATGAGCTTTGAGGTCCCTTTCAACCTAAACCATTCTACGATTCTGTGATTTGCTGGGGAAAATTAAGGTCCTCATCACTAGAAAGATACCTTTCTCCAATCACTGTTCATCTATCCCAGGTGGAGTGAGCATCTTTATCTTTCCCCATGTCTTACTTAGTCTTTCCTAGTTTTCCCATTCCTGTGATGCTGCTCTGCCATTGCTCTTCCCCCATAGCCCACTTTCAGGTGTGGCTGCTTAAAAGCAATCTCTGTCAACGTTTGTCATTAATCTGTTTAGATTTTTATTTATAAAAGAAAGAGAGAGAGAGAGAACAGAACAGCAGCAGTAGCAGGGCAATTGCAGATGAATAATGAAAGGATTCATCACAGCTATACCAGGATATATATATTTTTTGCAGCCAAGCGAGACGGATTCCCATCACAGCTCCGAGACTCGTTCCACACAGCCACTTATCTTTCATGCTGGGGGGAAGGGAAAGGTGGAGACAGTATCATTATGGATGTATCAGGGCTCTGAAGTGACTAGTCAAGGTTGCCACTTCAGTTGCAAGGAATCTGCTTGCAGGAATTTTCTCTCCACCAAGTGTCATTGCCTGGTAAAGTGGCTGCCTTCTACAGCAAGCTGCTGCTTGCAGAAGGGAGGTTTATGGCTTGCTAATGGAGATGCTTGCTAAGCAGTTGAATTACTGAAGAAGAATGAGATGGCCAAGTGAGGATTTCACAGGTGTGACAAACTTGTCTCAGAAGGAATGAGAAATACACTGGGCAATGCAGAGGCCACTCCACCTTTTCGTTTCATGAGTCCACTCTTAAATTTGCTGTCATATCAACAAAGAACTCTCTTTACTGTGCTGTGGTTGCTCGGGGGCATTTTTCAAATGAAAAGAAGTCTCTATCTTCCCCTAGTGCCAGGTCCTGGACAGCCAGGCCACGTGCATTCAGTGAGGGCAGTGCTAATACTTCAGTACTGTTTGAGCTCTGCATGCCTGGATGCACACAGATGCAGTGGTTGTGTTCCTTCACAACACTCTTGTGCTTGTGAGGAGGTGATCCAGGCAATGATGTTGCCATCTGTGGCAGAGATAGGCCATGCTGAGTAATTCTTAGATGCAGAAATGTTCTATTCTGTCTGTTTGGAGGATCTGGGTTTGAGGAAAGAGCATGATATTTGGCTATATTTTTCCATCTAGTAAAGCACTAAAGGAGGTTGATTTAAAGGTCAGGGTGGTCTCATTTTCAGGTGCTGCAATGACCTTTATTGGTGGTTATCAGTTCCAGTTGTGAGAGTGCACCAGCCCATAAAAGCACAAAAGACCTTGTTCTGAAGGACTGTATATTTGTCAGCCCTCTTGGCAAGCTGGAGTGCTTTGTGCCCCCCTGGCAAGGCATTCGCATTAGGGCATTTCTGTATTAAATCCTTTCTCCTCTCAACTGAAGCACAAGTGCCACTGGAGGCAATCCCAGTTGGATGGGAGGGTGCAGTACAATGCTACAGCTGAAATAATCCTTGAAAGAGTAAGTCAAACAGATATGTTAGGCCCTTAAGGGCTGTCACCCTGGCAAAGGGGAAAAGAGCAGTGATCTTTTCTATTCCAGATCCCTCTAGTGCTCTGCTTTTCCTGCATAAATTGACAGCCTTGCCAGCAGTAGAAGGGTCAGAGAAAAGGGACCTATTTCTCAACCTGTCTCTTCATTTCTCTCTTGTACCCAGGGAATGCAATGGAGTGCTCAGAAGCTTAGATTCAGTCTGTGTTTTTTTTATCATTCCATCTCCAACATATATCTCCCTTTGTGAAAGCATTTGGTTCATTTCCCCATATCCTGCCACAAGATTATGGCAGGTCATTATGAACTGGCTGCTATTCAATTTGGCTACATGATCCAGCTCCATCTACACATCCTACTGGGTCTCCATTACCATCCCTAGATAAGGACCCATGTTTGCTCAGCACAGAGGTTTTCTGTTAATTATGGTGTTCAAGAAATGCAGTAAGAGGAAGCTTCCATATAAGGTGCTTGCTTCTTTCAAAAAAGAAAAAAACTGCTTCAGTCATGGTAGGACTTCTTGTTGAACAACTATAGATGCTGGCTGATACACAACCTGTGGTTAATGGCTTCTTACTTTTTTCCTGGAGGATCTCCTTTATATCCAGGAACATGAGGTCTCTGGAGGTGGTGGCCTCCTGGACAAGCATACTTCTATTCAGGAGATGTGAGAAATATTCTTTCTACAAAGCATCTATAGACCAAGGTGATGCCCTGAGCAACTGCTGTAGCCTGTGGGATCATTGTAAACATTTTTTTTTAATTCTCACTTCCTATGCTACTATAGAAGATTCTGGTCAGTGCTGAAGTCTGGGTGACCCTGGGGCTTTACATTCTTTGAGTAGGAGCATTTATTGTCTAGACAAAGTACTGCCCAAACAGGGAAAAATGTGGGTGTAGGCCACAAACAGTAAAGAAGAGGAAGGGCAGAATGATACATAGCCTGTGATGACATCGGTGTGAAATAAAAACAGCAAAAGTCAGATTGCTGAACTGTTGATTTCTGAAATGATTTTTTCTTAATTTTCAGGACCTGAGGCAGGGTGTCTCAGGATACCAGCTAAAGCACAATGAAAGCAATCAGGGAAGATATGTGAAGGCATATATAGGTAGGAAAATGGGGAGCCAAGATGAGAGGTAGAAGCGTTTGGAATAGCGATCTAACTAAAGAATAGAGCCCACACTTTGGAGATAGTATCAGAGAGATTTGTTTTGAATTGAAAGCCGACATAAGTTTTCTTCCCTCTTGTATCGTACCCTAGTGTTCACTTTATTTGGATTTTTTAATTTCAAAAGCCAGAGTGCCCTGCTGACTGTGTGCATGCATTTCATTCTATGTGTCCTACCAAAGCAGAAGCAGCTAGCTAGAGAATGGTGTCTGGCTGTCTCCAGATTTCCTCCCCTATGCTTTTTTTTACTTCTGAAGAGGCACAAAAGGAGACCCAGACTCAGTGTAGATGCATTTCTGATACGAGGCCTGAGCTGGGGAGATGCTTTACTGGTGACAGTTTTGTGGTGGTAAGCATTGTCCTGCTTTCTGTGATCTCTGTGCTTTGTGCTCCAAAACTCTGCTTTCAATGGGAGAATCCATTTCTTTAAGAGCAATCTAAGAGGTCAAACTATTACCTGTAGGAATTTCCTGGGCCAGTGCTATCAAGTGGCAGCAGTTGATCGGTGTCTTCCCTGGACAGGTCAGTCCCACCCAGTTGGTACTTCCACAGGGTTTCTCTCTGGTGACTCCTTCGTTTGTGTCTGATGACCTGAACGCAAAGTGGATTTTCCCTTGCTGATTCTTGGAGTGGTGAGAAGAAGGGAGGAGTTGCAGTGATTTCAGTCTATTTCTGTTTTACAGAAGTTAAGGACACGAAGGCAGTGATGGCATCAGGGGCATAGAATAGTGGAATCTTATTATGCATTGGTCAAAGATGTCACAAAACAATCAAAGAGTTGGTTCAGCTTCTAACAGCCATTGTGGTCTGCAGGCTCAGCTCAGCTAGAGCAGAGTCTTGGGTTCCACTTGAAGAAGCATTTTAACTCAAGAAGCCTTTCTAAAAACCGAAGGTTTGGCATGTGGGCCAGGCCCTCCATAAAGTGATTGTCTTTTATTTAGTTCAAGACCTGATGTCCCAGCTGCAGAACCAGCTATTTCAGACACAGAAAACTTTTCTAGTACTTTCAACACAAATACACAACACCAAAGCAATATTAGCACCTCAATTTTCAAGGTGGAAGGAGAGACCAAAAGTTATTTGCCACACAGCTACTATTAATGGAATCTAACCTCTTTTCTTTTGTAAACCACTGGAGTATAGAGGATGATGGAGTGGCAGAGTTCTGGATGGTCAGACTCCCAGTACAACATGAAGACATAAAGATACCTGTGCTGTATCCTTCTATCTAGAATTGTTCAGGATTGCTAAATTTGCATTGATATTGCAGGGAACAAAGGTGTCTTCTACAGGTTCAGCTAAGACTTAGCAAATAGTCCAGGTCTTCTAAAGAAGAATGAACTGTTGCTGATCTGTGCCCAGAACCAAAGGCTGCAACAGCACGTGTAAACAAGGTGTCCCACTGTGTTATCTGTTAGTCCCTATCTTTCCATATTTGCCTTAGGAGAGTGGTGAGGAAAAGGGAAAGAGCTGGGCTGCTTAGTATGACCTTGCTGTTTTAGGTTTTCCCCCTGTTGTTGTTTGTTTTGTTTTATTCTCTTTGCACATGCCTCTAATTGATCTTGAAAAGAAGGGACAGTTAAAGAAGACATTAAGGTGAAATGAAGCCATAACTGTGACTGGAGACTTTTATTAAGTGTGGCAAAGTTCCCTGGGCTGCGTAGAAATTGTTTATTGATTTTGGTATGGCTGGGTGCTTCGGAGTAATCGCCCTCAGAACAGCTACAACAGAGAGCACAGAGGATAGTACTTTGCCAGGGCTCTGCTGCCTCCTGCCCCTGCTGCTCTTTCTCCTGCCTGTGTTGGTGGTCTCCTCTTTAAGCTGTAAATGAATAGCCACAGCTGGTTAACTTTTTTTGCAGTCAGCTCCTGCAACCCAGTGCTGGGATCTGCCCTCCTTCTCCAGAAATAGCCACAGGCTATTGGTAAAGGAGAAGATGACTTTGGAGCAGCAAACGAGCATGGTATTGCTGAAACTGAAACTGCACTTTGGCTCTTCCATTTGCAGGTTGTTACAGATAGAAACCTGTCTGTAAAGGTTAGCAAAATTGGTCATCTCTGAGCCTGTCAGTTTTCCCACTGCAGGACAGTGCAGAGATGAACGTGTTCAAGATCCTCAGTTATGTGTATGAGGCTTTGCCCCGATACCTCCCACATACTCTGACACGCCTTTCCTGTCTGTGCCAAAATTGCAGGATGCTGAGGAAGGGTTAAATGGCTGTGTATGGTGAGCTGGCCTGCTTCCCATAGGCCAGTCCATGGGCCCAGAAGAACCTCAACCTCTCCCTTGTGTTTTGCACTGGAGTGGCTTTACTGTGATTAACTCAGTAAGCCTCCCTCTGTGATCTTTCACATCCCATCCGCACAGTTTATACATTTGTCCTGTCAGAGTTGAGGTTTCTGGTTTGCTTACTTTACATGGAGGTACTGCACACCCACCTTGCCATGCTGCTTTTGCACAAGGGAAGTTCTTTTGTTGTTTCTCATCCAGATTGCTATGACCAAAGTATGTTCCGAAAATACACTGACCCCTCAGTTCCAGTGGAACGGAAGTGGAGGAAATTATAAGGGGAGCAATTTTAGTGGCATTTGATTGGAGGAGTGAGTGAATTTCCTGAGATATGTTGCATAGTTCATGATATCCCTTAATCTGAAGGCAAGGTGCTAGTAATCAGTGGAAGGTTTTAGTTTCTGTGTCATTCAGAGCACTTATTTCTGCCTCCTGATAGCATAGGTTGCTTTAATCTCCTTCCTTCCACAGAAGACTTCATCGGCCTGCAGCAGTGTGATCATTGTGTGAATGATATTCAGATGTAAATCGCTGTGAGGAAAAGATGATTTGTGCACCTGTTAGGTTCAACTTAACATCTACTGAGTTTTACTGTAACTGTCAGAAGCTCTTATTAGAAGATTAAATGACAAATATCTAATTTGTATATGAGAGTGGGAATGTGAAGACAGAGTAATAGTAAGATTTTTTCCCACAGAATCACAGAATATATCCAGTTGGAAGAGGAATGAAAGATCATCCAGTCCAACTCTTGACCCAGCACTGAAGAGTAAACACTAAACCATGTCCCCAAGTGTCAAGTCCACACACTGCTTAAAACATCTTCAGGGATGGTGACTCTACCACTGTCCTGGGCAGAACATTCCAATGTTTGAGAACCCTTTCAGTGAAGAAATATTTCCTAATACCCAGCTTAAACTTTCTCTTGTGCAGCTTGTAACCATTTGTTCTAGTCCTGTCACTTGACACCAAGGAGAAGAGGCTGCCCCTTCTTTGCTCCAACCCTCCTTGAAGGAGTTGTAGAGAGCAATGAAGTCTCCCCTCAGCCTCCTCTTCTCTGGAATGAGCAACCCCAGCTCCCTCAGATGATTTGTAGGCCATGTGCTCTAGGTCCTTAACCAGCCTCGTTGTCCTTCTCTGGACACAATCCAGCCCTTCAGTGTCCTTGTAGTGAGTGGCCCAGAACTGAACACAGTACTTGAGGTGTGGCCTCACCAGTGTACAGGGGATGATCACCTCCCTGCTTCTGCTGGCCTCAGTGTTTCTAATACAAGCCAGGATGCCACTGGCTTTCTTGCCCACCTGGGCACACTGCTGACTCATGTTCAATCAACAATCAACCAACAGCCCCAGGTTTTTTCATCATTAGACAAATTTTTTGGGGTGTCATGCAGATGCTGTAAAGAAATATTTTCTGCTTTCACATGTACATTATGACTGCTTAATGATAAAGCTGGCAAAAATGTGTATTAGTTTAACATTTAATTTTCTCAAGGGCATCATGTTAAAGGAAGGCAAAATACCTCTAAATTGTTGGCAAATGTTATCTGTAGGGAAAGTCTGGAATGGGATAAAATAATATAAATAACAATAGGTGTCTACCTAGAGAGTTCTGCAACAAGTATGACACATGAACATTAATGCTAGGAAAGGCAGTGTCAACTTCATCTCTGATATTTTTATTACATACATACATACCTATTTTTAAAATTACTTTAATAAAGTTCACAATTGTAGCTTACTGTGTAATAAGGACAATGGATTATGCTGACGTTGGTTTGTGTACCTTGGCTAAGAGGTGTGACTGCTTTGTCAGAATCTGCCTCAGTGTGCACTGGTACTTCAAGCATTTACTGTGTATGTACATCACGTAAACTTCTGTAATGCCTAGCTGCTGAATGAACTAAGATAACTGATTCATTCTCTCTTTAAAAAAAAAAAAAANNAGTAAGGAAGTCTTTTAGTTAAAGCTACAAAACATTCTGCTGTGACTCAAGATCCATGACTGCAAGTTCTTGCTCATAAATGCTGTAGTTTACTGCTCCTGTTGCTTATGCTGGAGACTTTCGAACCCCCATCCTTGGGAAGAACAGAATGGCTTTGAATTCCTCGGTCCTGCACCTCAGACTGACGAGTTATTTTTAACCTGCCTTGACCTCTGCCTGAGAAAGAATAAAACAGGGATTGGGCGGAATACGACACAAATCAATAGGTTATCCCAGCAGATGTGATCTTTGGCACCGTTTTGCTTTGGACACTTGCTGCAGTAACAAAGATAAATGGTGATTTGTTAACATTGTGATCTAGGGACTGGGTGGCTCAGTGGATCGTGTGCTGGCCTCTGACCTTTTGGTCTCTAGGCTCTGAACATCAAGATGAAATCTCATTCTGATAGCAGGAAAGGAAAAAAAAAAGTCCATGAGGGTTGGATGATTTTGGTTCAATAATCACAGGGCTACACAAAACAATCCAGCAAGGACTGAATAGACAGTACCTCCTGACAAAAAGGAATATGAGAAATAAAACAGGAACTGTGGCATTGCTTTTATGGAGTGACACTGGAACACTCAGAGCTACTTTGTTTCTCAGCCTATCTATCAAAGAAGAGTTGCACTAGGGACAGTTGGGGTGGCTCTTGGTAAAAGAGAAATTGATTTCATGAAAGAAGCTTCCCTTTTGTTTTCTGGGACAGTTCTTGCATGTCTTTTGACCCTTGACTGATTACTGAAGCATAGTGATGCAGGTGTTTTGGGGAGCTATTTGAAACAGCAGACCCAGCTGGGATATCTGTAATCTAGTCATGTGATTTATTCCCTATCTCCACAAAGTCCTGTTGCAAGCCCTACACAATTAGCTGACTTTTAATATGCTCTCAGATGCGCACAGTTTGTCTTGCTCCAGCAGCCCATGATGCTATATTCTCCTCAGGGTGAAAATCAATTCCTGCAATAGAATTTCTTCCAGGACATCTGTGAGGATTGGTAAGCAGTGTTTGAAGACTATTCCACTCTGTAACTAATCTTGTGTAAACAGGCATAAGGCACAGTATGTTCTTGTCTGATTTGGTTGGTGTGTAATTCCCCTTGCCATGAAGAGGCAGTATGCCAGTATCTCATCCTGAAGCTGAGCCCATCAACTTCAATGTTTTGGTTTTGGATTTCCTTACAGTTCTGCCTACAAGCCTGGCACCCTGATCTGAGATACTTTCTCATGGTAAGTACCTTCTCCCAGTCTTGAATAGTCAAAAGAATAAAAAGCTCACACCTTTTGGGGAACAAGGGATCTAGTAACTGCTTTATTGATGTGTGCAAGTTGCTTACATATTGCTCATTAGCTTTCCCTTGTTGTAGATTCAAGGGTTGCATGAGGACTCATGTTATGCCTAGGACCCCCAAGTCTACCTCTGTGACAATTCTCCGCAGCATCAGTCCCACTTTGTGCATTTCATGGAGCTGTGCATTGCTGGGTTATAGAGAATGATGTGAGTAATGTCATTGTGAGTAGCTTCTTTCCTCATTTTAACATACCTCAGCTAAATGTATGTTGTACCTATAGCAACAAGTTGTAGCTGCAGTGGATCAGTACAAGCTTCTTTATGTTTGCCATCTTACTGCTGACAATTGCTCTTGAATCTCAGGGACCCAGTTTTTAACCCGCAGATTGCATGTTTTCGTGGAGGCAGGGAATGTGGCTGAGTCAGGAACTATAAAAATAGAATTATTTTTATTTCCCTGAAACCCATCCCCCAAACTATATACAGAACTCATTTTAGGTTTATTTACAGGCTCGATTCAATTGGGAAGACTCTTCTAAGGACGCTATAGACAAATTCAGATATTTAGGAAGTCAGAAAATGGAAAAGGCTAAGCTATAAACTCAGCTTTTACCCTACTACCAATTGGCTGAGCAGAGAATTAAGGGAACAGCAGCTTTACTCAGGAGGGTGAGATAGGCATCTGACAATGATTCCTTGCTGGATTCTCTGTGGCTTGGCTGATTCTGACTGCCCGCATTATCCAATTGGAAATCCAAAATGGCAAAGTCCAAGGTGGATGGAAAGATCAACAAATTTACTCATATCTCAGAAATATGTTTTCCACAAGACAGAGTTTTGTGGAAGCCACTCTGCCTCAGCAGCAGCAGGAGACAGCCAAGCTTCTGAGATCTCCCCAGCCAGAATAGCAGCCAGGAAGTCAGTTGCAGTAGGGTCCCAGAGCATCTGCGTCTGGGTGCCGCCGGCAGCTCTCTCTCAAGTGGACCTGAGTACTTGCCAAGCTTGCAAGACTGCACAGAATGGTGCAGAAGTGGAGGACTGTTCAAAGGCAGGGACAGTGCAAAACCGAAAGCACTGCAAAAGGTAGGAGCTGTCTGAAAGCTGGGACGGTCCAAATGGGAACTCTTCAGGCAGGGGCTCTGTCAAAGCAGGGAACTCTTCCAAGCAGGAATTCTTACAAAAGCAGGACCACTCACACCTTTTCCCTTGCTCTATTTAAGCTCTTTTAGACAAAGTGTCCATTTGCCAGTTTATACTGGGCGCAAAGGACCCAGCCAACCACCAGCTCAATTCCCAGTGTGGGCTTCCACGTGAGCCAGCACATGTGGGGAAAAGTGCCTTTTGCTCTTTCCCTACAAGCCCTCAGCGTTGGGGGGGAGAAAGCAGTTTTTGAGCCACCTTCTCCTCACCATTCAAACCCATGGAGGGGGACAAGGAAGGAATTTGGGGGTGCTCCAGGACACATGTCCAATGGCTTGTTCACAGTGTGTGTTTGTTATCTCAGATATCACAGAAGGAAGTTTGAGGCAAAGAAAGTTGTCCTTTGTGTTCACCTCCTCAGGAGCAGATGATGGTGGGGTAGGCTGGTTCCTGAAAACTTTGCATTGCGTCTTCCTTACCCCAGACCAAGACACATCTCTGTACCCTGCCCAAGTGCTTGTTCAGACTTACACTGCTCCAAGCTCCTCATGGCAGAGACAAGGGGATGCAGCCTGCCTGTAGCTAGGAACAGAGCTTCTAGTCTTCAACTCTATTCCTCTTCTTCTATGGCGACACAGATTTCACTGACATTCTTGCCTGTCAAACCTTGGGCAGAAGTCCATGGTCCTCTCCTCTGCAGCCCAGCCCAGACCTTGCCATGGCTCCAGGATGTGCAGAGCAGAGTGTACTGGGAAGGCTAAGAGAAGGCAGCAGGCCACTGTCATCAGGCTGCCTCCTTCACACCCCATGGTTCTCTGCTATAGACAGAACACATCTGAGGATGAGCTTGTTATGTGTCCTGAGCAGAGGCAGTAGGGTGGCCAGTGGGCCAGCAATCTGTTAGGACCTGCACACTGGATGTTTGTGGAACTGACACCTAAACTCACTATGGCTGTAGCCTTGCTATGGATGTGCAGGCATGCTGTGGTAGCACTGCTGTCTTTACCTACCAGGACTGTCATCCTGTAGGTTGTTCTGGGGTGCTGTTATTTTTGGGTTTGTTTTGCTTTTTTAAAGCAGATGGAAAGAGGATAGCAGCCTAACAAGACCTACTTTCCAATGTATTTTTAGCCTCTGCTTTTATTTTTCCCAGTATAATTCAGGATTAACTGTTTCATTGTTTTGTCCAGGCTAAGATCAAATTTAACTACTCTAGAATTCCATGTCAACATCCCTTTTGTCCTTTTTAAATGACATGAATCTCACTATCCTTGCTTTAACCGTTACCTAAATTTCATGTTTTGTTTTGTGGTGTTTGTTTTGGTGGGTTTTTTGCTTGTTTTTGTGGTTTTGTTTTTTTTTAAAGACATAAAGTGATATCACTGATGATTTCTTTGGAGGCCCTTTGAATTGTTCCAATGAGACATTTTAACATTCAACATATATTTTCTCATTTCTTCCTTGATCATTAAGAGCAAAAGATCTCCTCCATCATAAGACATATAGGATGAGCCATGCTATGTCCTTCCTGTTTTTGGGAATGACTAGCTACAGGCTTTTCCCATTTCCCCAGATGTCTTAGCCTGGACAACAACATTCTTCCTACCCTGATACTTAGTTTTATAAACTGAGGAAACAGTTCTATGCGTGCTGTACTGGGAAAAAACATTTTGCTAAAGACGTGGGGACTGAGGGGCAATAAACTGCCCCAGCTGCTTTGTGTTGCAGCTCTGCTCAGAGCCCACTTTGGTTTGCTGCTATGGAAATAGTTTTCATATTTATTAGTACAAATAATCTTTCAGGGGGATACTTCTGAAGGAATTGTGTTCTTTTCCTTTTAGGGAAAGTCTATTGTTGGGTCCCTCTAAAACCTTCTATTATTCAGGATAAACAAGCCCAATTTCCTCAGTCTGCCTTCACAGGGCAAATGTTCCAGAATGCTGGCCACTTTGCTCACCTGCCATTCAACTTGTACCAGTTTATCAATCTGTTTCTGTACTGGGGTGCCAAAGATGGACAATGTATTCTATACTCAGTTTGGCATGTGCCAAGTGAGGTGTAATAGTTGCATCCCTTGACCTACTGGCTATGGTCATCTGAATACAGCTCAGGGCAGTTTTGACCTTTTTTGGTGCCAGGCATGTTGCTGGCTCATAGTCAGCTTACTATCTATTAGGCTCCCAGGTCCTCTTCAGCAGAGCTGCTATACAGACAGGCAGTCCCTAATAATTACTATCACAGTGGACTACTTCCAAGGTGTAGGATTTGTCTTTGTTGAATTTTAGCTATGTTCAGCTTAGTTCATGTTAGCTCAATTTCTGCAGCCTGTCTAGGACATTCTGCATGGCCTAGAGCATATCAACTGATCCTCATAGTTCAGTGTCAAGTGCCAGCTTGATAAGAATGGATTATTTTATTCTTTATTGCAGTCTTTGCATGACTGATGCCAATGGTAAATGGGATGAGTTACAGAATATATCCCTGCTGACATCTTCAGGTGTTCTACACCTAGCATCCAGTCTGGTTTGAACCAATATGATAGGCTGTCCACTCCTAATAGTTTGATATCAAACTTGAGACTTTCAGGGAAACAGTGCTGAATACTTTGCTGGTCAAGGTAAATGTCTTATATGCCTCTTCTCTTGTCTACAAGTCCTATCATTTCATAATAGAAGAGAATCAGCTTGGTCAGGCATGATTTATCCTTGGAATATCTACACTAATGGTTGCAATTCACTTTCTTCTTCATAGGCCCAAAATGTATTCTAAGGGAGCCTACTGCTGCGTCCTTCTTTCAAGCACATAGGTGGGTTTGACTGGTCCTAATTTACTGAATTTTGGACCTCTTTTGAAAATGGATCAGAAGTTATAGGTTAGGGAAAAAACTCATAGTCTGTAGTCAGCTACTCTTAGGTGCTTTCTTCCTAGCTCACATCCAGCACAAGGTAGCTGGTAGTGTGCATGGATGGGGTGAGAAAGCTTTATGTCTGCTTCAGATGTATTATCAAAGGACATGATAAGCCAGGAATGAAGGGCTAACATGCAGGATAGAATGGAGCTAGGATCTCAGAAATGGAATTTTGATTGAGATAGGGTGATTGCAGAGAGGTTGAATGGAACAGGGGTAGTGTAACTCAGCTGCAGTGCTGAGGTGAAGACAGCCTGTTATAGACAGTCAAGTCCTAGAAGAGCATGGTGGGCAGAGCATGTGGTGAGTTTTCTCATAAGTTTGCCTTTAAGCAATGATTGACACTGCCGAGGGTTTGCTACTTGCTTCCTAATCATAAGCTCTGAGTGAATATATTTATTTTATAGAAACTAAGATCAGTTCAGAGGCCTCAAAGCTGTTTTCTACACAGCATCAATCCACCTCTCACTGAGGGAGATCTGCTTTCATGCTTGGGCATCTGCCCTCATGCTATCACTCTTTATCTCCCCGTCTTCCTTCAGGATGAAAATGGACCCTGGTTAATGTCATGCTCATTGGAAGGGTACATTTGCCCTGCCTTTTTCCTTTGAGGAGTTCAGATTTTTTAAAAAAAATTAAAATTTTAAAAGCACCTCTAGGCATCATGATTAGTAATCCACAGGCAGCTTATATACAGGAGTCGTAATCAATGCTCCAAAGTTCCTCTGTATGTTGAGAGTCTTCTGTGTCCACTTCCTTCTTGCAAGGAGTCTAGAAGAATTTCCTTTTTGGCAGGCCATGAAGAAGAGAGATAAGGTTGAAAGAGGGGAAGAGGTGGCCATTGGGAGCACCTCTTTTGATCTGCTGCTGATCTCAAAGCAAGAGGGCAAGTTTCAGCCCAGTATTTGATGTTGGATTGTTTTTGTCAGTTCACCCGCAGTGGCTTCAGGTGAAAGGCACAACTCAGGTGAAATGTCCTATTCCTGGAAAGAGAGACTTCTATGTACTCTCCCTTCTAAATGGGAATATTTGTAGCAAGAGTATTTCCAGGGCAGGATGTGACCCACACATTCATTGGTACACCTGCATGTGGAAATATAAGTACCTTCAGCTATGGCAGATACTTTGATACAAATTCTTGAGTTTTTCAGCACATACCTTTGTTTTCATTCCCTAACTTTTGTGGGGGAGGACATCCACAGAAGAAATGTGCTCAATGAAGGCTAGATGTAAGGGATAGGAATGGCTGGCAAAAGCATTTGGGTTTTTGCATTCAGGGTATCTCCTTGGAAACTGAGGTGGAAAAGAGAAAAGAATGATGCAGAACTCTAGTGAGCAGGTAATGACATCTGCAAAGACAATATGAAGAACAAACCAAGTTGGGTGAGTGCTCTTGGCTTTCAGTTGCTGTTGCTTATTTACTTACGTTTTCTTTGTCTGATGTTCCATACATCTGAGTGCTGATGAAGCATTTGATTCTTCAGGTGGGGGTGGGGGGCTGGTAACTTAATACTGGTGGAAGTATGATGATGATGATGATTGTAAAGTAATCATATACACTTAAGATGTAAATATCTGGTCTTCATCACTGAAAACCTGGTTTCTAATAGTCTGAAATGGCCAGTGAGGTGGGACAGGGATCAGCATTCAAGCTGATATGATTAATCCTTTTCATTAGAATGAAGAGGAGGTAAACAGACCATTAATTAAATCTGCAAAGGGTGCTAAAGTGGGAACACTGTAACCAGTAACTGCAGTGTGGAAATACAAAGGTATTTGAAATTGGAAACAAAGGTAAGAAATAAAGGTCCCTGCTTCCAGGATATGTATGTAAAAGGAAAACTGCATTGAATACAGGTGGAGTGGAGAAACCTAAAAGACTATATGGCAGAAGGACATGCAGCCATGTGAGGGTATTCATATGGTGTCTGGAGGCTGGTAAGATGCTGTCCATCAGAGGAACGCTTAGGACTGTGCTCTTTGGGAAGAGAAATGAGATAGACTCGTTGTTTGTAGAAGTTAATGGGGAGTCTCCCAGAGGATCCAGTGAGGTTCAGTTATGGCCTGTAGACTATGTCAGACTGTTGATGGATTAGCCAGTGGAGACTGGTCAGAGGTACAACAGGCACCCACCTGAGTCAGTGAGCATGATTTGGATTGGGAGAGCCAAGCCCTCTGTAAGGAGCTCCACCTTTAGGGTGTCCACAGGGCATTCTAGCTAATCACAGTGTTGGAAGTGATCAAAACGGGACAGGAATGGGACCAGGAGGATTTTGCTACAGTGCAGAAGCAGGAGAATGACTGTGAAAAAAAGGAGCTAAATCAATAACCAAATGCACTATAACCAACTCACTCTGGCTTTCTTTAGTGCTCTCTTTCTGGTATCTCCAGAGAGCTGTTTAAGCATGGCTTCCTTGTCAACATCATCTCCAAGGAATCTTCTGGTGGAGAAACAGAGAAGCAATGAGACTGATGTCAGGGAAGTGTTACTGTGAGTTATTCAGACTTAGGCCTTGTGCTCTTTATGGTAGTACCAAGGATGGAAAAGGAGGGCAGAAACATTTCCCCTAAGAGATTCCATATAGGAATAGTGCTGCTGTAGATCACAGAATGTAAGACCAAAATTTCCTATCCATTATCACTTGGTATTTCCTTCCTGGTATATTAGAGAAATAAAAGCTCACTCACTCAGCCCTCTTTTTTCCCTCGCCTTTACTTGCCACCAGTCATTTCCATTGAGCTGTCAGTGTTTCCTGTATTAATTTGGAAATTCCAGGCTGTCATGGATTGAGGTGAATCTGCTGCTAATGTTATTCATACCTTGCTGCAGCCATGCCAGCTTCAAAAATGAAAGTACTGGCAGCAGCAAAGTCTTACGGGACTTGAAGTTCAAGTTGTAATATGGGAGGCTTCCTGTTCTGGTTGCTGCTTCTGGGTTCTAGGTTTTTGAATGTTGTCTTTCCCGTTGGGATGATGGTCAAACAAGGAGGGATGGAGAAGCAGGTTTTTGTCTCACTTGCTTCTGCTTGCTGCTGCTTTGTGCCATGCTTTCTCTGCAAATAGGCTAAGGTAATTATGCATTTTGTGCTGTGTTTATCTGATTTTGATCAGTAAAATCTATTCTTATCTCATGTGTATTTTTGTCTTCATATGGAGTTTTTGTGTGTCACTTTTCCCTCACTTCTGTGTTGGGAAAACAGATAGGTTAACCCACTGGTTTGGTTTGACTCGTTTTGTTCTGATTTAAACCACTACACAGACCTAGGAAGTGGTGTCTGAGTGCAGTCTGCATTGATTGGCTTTCACTGATGCTAGATTTCACCCACAGTTGCCTGCCTTTCTATCCAACTTTGTCACTCTAAGGTTCTTCTCAGGCCACTTCTACCATGATTAATTTAAACAAGGCTGTCAAGTGCAGTATTGTACTCCTGTTCTTCTCAGTTTCCAGGTCACTCATAATATATACCTCAGTAGTCCTAGCATAGACTCTGGTGTGACTGAGCTGGAATATTGTGTCCACTTCTGGGCCACTCAGTTCAAGAAGGACAGGGAACTGCTTGAGAGAGTCCAGTACAGAACCACAAAAATGATGAAGGAGTGGAACATCTTCCTTATGAGGAGAAACTGAGGGAGCTGGGGCTCTTTAGCTTGGAGAGGAGGAGACTGAGGGATGGCTTCATCAATGTTTATAAATATGTAAAGGCTGAGTGCCAAGAGGATGGAGCCAGGCTCTTCTTGGTGATGCCCAATGTCAGGACAAGGGGCAATGGGTGGAAGTTGAGGGACAGGAAGTTTGATGTAAACATTTTTCTCCCTGTGAAGGTGACAGAACACTGGAACAGCTACTCAGGGGGATTGTGCAGTCTCCTTCTCTGGAGATATTCAAGACCAGCCTAGATGCGCTCTTGTGTGATCTGATATAGGTGATCCTGCTCTGGCAGAGGAGGTTGGACAGGATGTTCTTTTGAGATCCCTTGCAACCCCTAACATTCTGTGATTCTTTGAGCTTTTGACCTGGTCTTGTGTTGAAAACTACATGTTGATCCTTTACAAACATGTTCAGCTTCATCCCATTTCTCATTTGTGACAGAACTTTTACTCCACAGATACTGATTTTCCAAGAATGTCTCTGAAAGGTCCAGATTGTCAACTACTTAACTATTTTAGAGGTACCTTGAAAGAGGTTCGCTAAGCCAAGGAACAACTCTTGTTCCACAGTGAGAGCCTTGGCTTAATTGGCAGCTGTGTGTTAATTATTTATGTTTATTTGCATATAGTTTATATAGTTGTAAGCAGTTACGTTCATAACTGTAACTCCAGCTTGCAGAGGTACAGGGACCAGGCACCTGAGAGAAGGAATCAGGAAGATTCCCTGCAGTGTGGCATTTTATTCTTCTCTCATTGTGGATGAGTTCAGTCTTTTGTAGTAGCGAGGATCCAAACACTCACTGGAAAAGCTGTGGCATTCCGGGAGGAGGCATACTTTTCTCAAGCTTCAAGTCAAGTTTAGGTGCCCTGACTGCAGCCACAGGAAAGACAAAAGCTACTACAATCCCTGCCTGTGGGAAGCAGAAGATGGTGTAGGGTGGTTGTTGAAGATAATTGCCTTTGCACTCTTTACCCTTGAGTAGTCTGCTTCAGGATCATTTCAAAGAGAGGGCACTGAGTTAGTAGGAGTCTGGTTTTGTGGGACATCTCACCCCTGTGAAGTCGTGGTGGAACTGAGGTTTCTCTAGAACTTGTAGATGGATGCACTTGGTCCAATGCTTGGCTCTCCCCTTCTTCTGGTGTTCCTGATTCCCTGCAGCACCCAGCCTTACAATGCTGCTGCTATTCTCTGCTCACTGGCATGTGCTTCCCAGGTGCTCATACCCTCCTGCTTCTGAGGCTGACCCTGTGATGACAGCTGCCTGGCTGCCTATCAAAGACTCCATTTAGAGCTAGCCCAACAGCAGACAGAAAGCTGCAGTGTTAGACCCCGAAATCTGACACAGTGTGGCTTGCCCACTTTTCAGTGGGTCCTTGACAGCCTTTCAGCTCACGTCTGTCAGCTCTCCTACCAGGCACACAAGTTCACTTCCATCTTGGAAGAAGGGGAGAGAGAAGTGACATTTCACCGAGTGGCGGGCACGCCAGGGGATGTAGGGAGATAAGGCAGGATCACAGAAGCAGCTGAAATCCCCAGCGGATATTGCGTTGCTGGCTGGATTGACAGGTTAAAAGTATTGCTGGGACAAGTCTCCCTGCTCCCTTTGTCCCAGAGGATGGTGCAGTGAGAACACCACTCAATCCTAATGAATCTTGGCCTACACTGGGACCAGTTCTGCCACAGCCTGGCATGAGGACATCCACAGGGAATTTGTTTCCAACTTTAAACAGGAGCTACCCACAGAATGGCTTTTTAAACAAATAACTTCACTTAACAAACAGCAGCAGTAAATGAACAGAAACACTGACGTGGCCAAGGATGAAATATTAGCTTTTTTCAAATCCGTTTAGTGAAGACAGCCCCTGGGCATGGGTTCAGATCCTTGTGTTAGCGGGCTGTTTGCAAAGCACTAAGCTAACTTACAGCCAAAACCTGTCAGCTACTTCCTGAAGCTCAGGAGGGCAAAATTTGTCTTAGTTGACAAACTAAGTCTGGTCTAAAAGCATAATACCTCTGCATTTCTTTCATCTCAAAGTACGCATGACATATCAGTCAGAGCACAAGCTTCAGGCAGTGCTGTAGCCACTCCAGGCAGTAGTCAGGGAAAAGAAGAGTTTTCTTCAAGCTCCAAAAAATGCTACATAGCAACAGCAAGCCAAGGTTACTTGTTCAAAGTGTGACTACAGGTGATCATGATGCACTGTAATGGCTCTCTGTTGCACCACAGCAGCAAGCAGTAGGCTCAAACAGTCCTGGCTTGGAAAACCTCCCTGTGCAGTTATGAACTGCTTCCTGTCCACGGCTGAATTTACTGGTGAAGTAGTTTGTCCAAATGCTGATCTAGCCTTGAGTTTTTCAACATCTCTTGTGGGTTGCAGCACAAGATAACCTGGCTGGAAGCTACTGTCTAATAGAAGTTCTCCCCTCTTGGAAAGATGTGACTATGTCCTTGGGAAGGTAAAAGTTGTGTGGAGAGACTTTTCTCTGAGATTGCTTGATTCAACCTGATGTCCACCAGTAAAGCTTTGCCAGCTGTGTGATGTGAGTGACAGTTTCAGCCCAGCATCCACTAAAGAGTACCTCATGTGCAGAAGCTAAGCCTAGGGCTTCTAACCTGGAGAAAGAGGTATCAGCTCTCAGGAAATGAGTATCATTGTGGGATGAGGGTCTTCCCAAGGAACTTCTCAGGGAAGACCTAGTGAGTGACCAGTGTGTCACCCAAGAGTGTGTGACCTGTAGGTCTCAAATTAGGGCATTCTGCCAGGCAAATGAGAGGTCCCAGCAGAGAGGGAGAGTGCTGAGGTGTTCAGGTGAGTTGCACCTGCTGTGCCAGCAGAAATTAACTAAGCCTATACACTAGATAGTGACTGGTCAGGGGATTAAAGAGCTGTGAGGAGGGTGCCTGAGGCCAGACAGGTTCCAAGTGCAAGGAGAGGGGATGCAATGTTAGGGTGATGAGAGATATAGCAGTGGGACAGAGATATGCTGTTGTCCTGCAACCAGTGGGGAAACTGCACCAAAGACTGCTGTGTGCAACCACTGACCTCCCTACATCACTCTTTGTTCCTTAGCCACTCCAGTACATGGCAGACGGAGGCACTGCCTTTGTTTTATGCTGTGATCTGTGTCCTTTGTCCCAGGTACTATGATTCTGCAGGAGCTCCTGCCCGTTGTTAATGCCAACTATCTAACGCATATTGTCCACTTCCTTCCCCATTATGCAAATGCATTCCCCTTCTACAACTCCATTGCTCTGCTGTGCATGCAGCAGTGCCATTTGCAGTCCCTATCGAGAGGTCAATAAAGACCTACTGCCTGAGTTACCTTTAGCTTTCATAAACAAAAAAAACAAAAAAAAACCAAACAGCTTGTAAGCAGCATTCATTACCTTGCATGCCTTCAGCTGCTTATTGGATACACATCCCCCTCCCTCCGGCATCTCTCTCTCTCTCTTTTTTTTAATATGTTTTTTTTTTAATTTGTTTTGATGAATGAGTGACAACCCTGACACCCGATTCGCTGAGATTAATAGAAACGACACAATATTTACGTCGCGCTGACGAGCAATTATCCTGCCATCTATCTTTGAGATTATCTTTCTGATTGAAAACTACTCATCCGTGTAATCGGAATTATTTGGAATTAGAAGGGAATTTATGGCCCCTCTCACTATTTCTCTCCTATTTGCCTCTGTTTCCATCTTTCTTCTCTCTCCTTTAAGAGGAATCCTTGGCTCCTTCATTCCTTCCATCCTTCCTTCTTTCAGCCTTGTGGATGGAAACACGTGCTTCACTGTGCAAGGCTTTGCTGTACTGGGATGGTTGTGGAGATGGGGGAGACCGGGCAAGTCTGTGGCCTGGTAGGCACTGGGGGCAGTGGGTATGCAGTGAGGCTTGGGCAGCAGCTGGGATTAAAAGGCTTTTCAGAAAAAGGCTGGCATGGGAAATGGACATGTGAAGTATGTGATGCAGTGGAGGCTACTGCAGGCGATGATGCAGAAACAGACTAAGTTATTCACTTATATTCCTTCTTTGTCCTGTTTTAGGATCCCTTCCTGATTACTCTGTTTTGAAGACTTTTTTATTGGCCCACTTCTTAGTAAATATGCTTCTTGTGCATTTGTTTTATTTAAACACATATCTGAAAGTACCTGTCCAGCTCACTGTGCAAAAGGACCCGTGCTCGTGGGCCACATCCTACTTGCTGTGAACCTTTCTGCAGTTGCTGCTGGGGTTTCTGCCTCTTTCACAGTTGCTGGAGATAACATGCTGTCCTCCATTGTGTGGGATGGGGTGGGGTCTGGCAGACTTGCTTCAATATTGGTGTCTGCTAACAAAATGCTGTCTGCATAGGGCTTCTAGGAAATACTCTCGCTCATTTATCATAGCTATAAGAAGCTGATAGGACCTCTTCTGCTTTTTCTCACTGGGAACAGCTCTGCCTTCTGCATGGCTTTGTTTCAGAAGCACCAGTTTTTCTCACACTTTATTTACTTTTCATTCTTTTGCTGGCCTGTGATGCAGAAGCATCAACTAATCATGTTGTCTCACATTACCTCTTGAGGCAGAAGACACAACTCTCCCTTTTTGGTGATTCCAAGATGGCATAGCAAAATTCACATATGCTTCTCTCTTCTCTGGAAGTCCATCTCTGAATGTAATTTAAGCAAAGCATTTTCTACCTTTTCCTTCTCCTGTAGGAAGACAGGAGTGGGCCTACACTACAACATGTAGAAAAACTGTATTGTAGATCACTCAGCACTGAGAACTCACTCTCTGTAGAAACGCTTCAAAAACAATGCTTTACAAGTGGTTGTGGTAGAAACAATGAAGTAGGTGTCACGGGATGTCAAGCAGCAGAAACATTTTAAATGGCTCTAGTAATATCTGTGTCCTTTGAGAACCACAGCATGGAAAGACCCTTAGCTCATGTGAATCCTGATGGAGAGTAGAGAAGGAAAAGCAGTACAGGTTTATAAGCCATTGTCATGTGCTGAAGGAATTCAGCTTCAACTTAGTTGCAAAGATGCCAGCTAACAAACAGGCTGATGAAGATGTATGATACAAGGCGCAGCGCAAACAGTTAATGACACAAGGATTTGGAACAGCAAATGTGCTTTGAGGTACAATTGCTCTGTCAGCTCAAGAGATCTAGGCCCAGATGGGAATCTCAGATCCTTCCGCCCAGAAATACCCAATGTTGTTATTAATTAGTATGGAAATATTTTTCTTTCTTGAGAGAGGGATGTTGAATTGCCAGTGGGATACTGGGGGGATGGGTGTGTGTGTGGGGGGTAGGCTATCAAGGAACTGTTAATTAGGTTACTTCCCACTGCTGTTGACATGCTGGGGAAGGGGGTTGTTTGTGGGCCAAAATAAAAAGGGAAGGGAAGCGGAAAGACTAGAAATGAGAGTGGAAAGCGTGATTAAAAAAGGCAGTTGGGTAGGACTAAGCACACAGGCTGAAAGAAGAGGTATATGTAAAAGAAGCAAAGGGGAAAACCCTCTGAGATAGCAGATATATAGTCACACAGGAACTGACTGATCCTCTCCTGCCTTGTCACTGGTTTTCTTGTTTATACTTCCACAAACTTGGCACTAAAGCCTCTTCACATTGGAGCAGTGATATTTTATGCCAACTGTCACTAAGAAATGCGAAATAATTTGGATGAGAAACATCTTCAGTTGTAGTTTAGCTTCCTTTGCAGGCTGAATTTCTTACCCCCTTCTTTTGGAATGAGATCTTGATCAGCTTTGACCAATAACCATAAAAATATTAATTGGAATTTTTGCTTGGCTCTCTACATATTAGTTTAACCACTTACTACTTTTTTCAAGGTCTCCTTGCAGTCTCTAGCTCTGTACTTCTGGTCACAGTGTGTACAGCCCTGTGAGAGCTCAGACACAAACCCCAGCATGGTGCAGCCCTGTATCTAAGCAGCAGGTGCTGCATTTACAGTGCTGAGAGGATGCCAGCGACAGCCAGTGACAAGGAATGCATGTGGCAATATGAGTTAGAATAAGCAAAGGATCTATTCACAGAGGGAAAAGAAGACTGAGCAAGTGGGTTACCTAAAAATATCAGACCAGGCTCCAGGCTCCCTTCCAGAGGGAAGAAATCAGTGCAGTTGTGATTATTCAGAGAAAGTGTTTTGAATTTGTGAAGGAGGAGTGAAGTGATAAGAGAAAGACATTGATACCTCATATGGGACCAACATAATCCAGACCTATTTATCCTGAGCTCTGACTCTAGAGAACATGGCTGTCTGGTGCATATTCTTCCAAGAAACATGTCTAGTAGAAAGCTGGATTCTGAGCATGCAGAGAACTTACCCAGACTCCTTGGAGTCTTACAGCACAGAAGGGAAAAAGCTGTGCAGATTGCAGCCCACTATCGTCATCACTCCAAATCCTCAAGTTCCTTAAGAGATCCAGAGTGAACAGAGGTGGTTTGAGAGAAACTGGTAAAAAGAGGAATTAAACCTAGAAAAATAACTTTGCTTTCAATTTGTGGGGTTTATGCAAGACAGTGACAATTTATCAGCTCATGAGAGATTGCTGTTAGCCCACACATATTTACTAGGGGTCAAGGAAACTGTTGTCCCTAGATCTGCCACCAATTGCAGAATCCAGGAATACTCAGGCAGCCTTGCCTGCCCTCTTCCTGTGTTAAATGTAAGGCAAAGCAGGGTCAAGGTGAGATATACTCATCAGCAAAGAGGGGTATAGCAGCACAAGAAGAGTGAAGCAAGATGAAACTGCACACTGCATAGGTGAGGGCTCCTGATTCTATATTCTGTATCCTGCTCTTTTCAGTTTAAAAGTAGGATTATTTTTTTTTTGTTTGATTGTCCTCTCCTCTTGTTTGTTGTTGTTTTGTTTAATTTTGTATTGTTCTTCAAGAAAATGCAATACAAATTATATTGTGGCTTTCTGTGGCTTAGAAAAATGCCTCATCAATTCATCTCAAATTTATTGTTAGAGCTGCTTCTCTGTATCATGTATGTAATTGCACTGACTGTGTTTGTGTAACTTTTGAACCTCTTACCTAATTTCAAACATGTTTTGCACCCAGTCAGAAATCTGAAAGGTATTAAGTTCATATAAGTTTCATGAAATAGGTGACAGGTAGAGGAGGAAGACCTTATTATTATCCCTTAGGGAAAGACTGCAGAATGAGCTCACTCTTATTAGAGTCCAGGAAACCCACATGGGACAGGGACTGTCCAAATGCCCCAATTACAGAAGAGTTCAGTTGAGGCTGACATCATCAGAGTATCCACTGATGGGTCAGTGTCTCTTAGATTCTCTAGCGACTAATAACACAGAAGCTTCCTCCTTTCTGGACATTCATGATGCTGCTAATGCATGTGGATTCCCTGGAATTTAGTAAGAGGCGAGTAACATTGCAGTCTCAGTATAATGCAGTTAAAAAGCCACTCAAACACTGCAAAGAAAGCTGTTGGGTTCAAGATATCTTTGTTTCAAGTAGCCAAGAAGGCAATGCACACCCAACATTTTCAGCAGAAGATTCTTTCAGAAGGCAAATTGAGGAGCAGATGTGGAATTGCCAACGTCTGTGCTGACTGTATCTTCTGCCCTCTATCTTATGCACGCCCCAGTTTTGAGCACTGATTTCACTGTGATTTTTGTATTCCAGTATAGTTAAACTGGTACTGTTCTGGCATGAATATGACTTTAGTATGATGTACTTATTTCAGTGTAGCTTCTCTGGAGATATAACTAGACTAACATAAATTATATGGTTATAGTTATATAATTTTACTCACATATTCTTAGAAAATAATTTCTGTGAGGTAGGAGAGTTACATTTATTTAAAAAAAGAATTGTGGACCAGGCTTCAGATTACAAAGTATTTGCAGTAAGCTCATACTTGTAGGTTTAGATATGTGTGTTGCTGAGTGTCAAAGGGCCCAGGTTCTGAATACTGCTTATAATAGTAATAATAACAATAACACAAAAGGGTTACTGGTCTGGTTGGAGAGTCACCACAGTGTGCCTGTAATTAGATGTAATAAAAATGGTCATTTATGAGGCATCTGGAAACACAAACTATCTCTGAGATGAACAGTAACTATGTAGTAACCACTGTCATGGCATAGCCTTAATGACATTTTTGTCAGGCAACTTCCTACTTTTTGCTTCCTCTGTAGCAAGAAATAAATGGCTGAATGGATTTTATTTGCAGTTTTGCCATTCTGTGGACCACTGAGTCTGTCCATCTTCATGATTCACTTAACAGTGTTTACAAGGATAGCATTTCACAAGCATAATGTAGCAATGCAGAAGCAGTTTGTTTGCAGAGGCTTACACATTCTGGAGGAGGTGAAACGAGTTTGCATTACGGAGAATCTGGCTAAAGAAATCACCTTTGAAGGAGGGAATCAATGAGCAGTTCAGGGCAGGAGGCTTCTTCCTGATATTGTGGCTTTCAGTGCAAGGTCTTGTTTGCTTTTTGTGTCAAGGTTTCCAGGGTCAGTTAAAATTTATCCAGATTACCACCAGCACTCAGAACACAATAATTATCATAGAAGACTTCCAAATAATTCCTCAAATGCAGCTTTTTGGTGAACTTTAGGAAAGTGTTGTCTTAGGAAATTTGATGATACAGATGACAAATATGAAAGGTTCTAATGGTTACCAGCAGTCCACATGCCTCCAAATCAGATCCTTACTTTCTGCCTGGATGTGAGCTGCTGACCACTGAGAAGCTGAATAATAAAACAATGTTTTTAAAATAGAAACTGTTTGTTTTATCGTTTTTAATGTTGTTGGTGTTTTTGTTCTTGTTGTTTGTTTGCTTTTAAACTTAAGAAGAATTTTCCACAGGCTTTATATTTTCTAACATCTACTTTCAGCTTGTATAAAAAGCGAATTTTGACATCTGATAAAGTGGCAAGAAGAAACATCTCTGGAAGAATCGTGCAGCACAACTCTGGAGAATAAGCTTCCAAAGAGCAGTGTCTGTCCTGCAATTTCCCATGGCATTTCACCAGGCAAATGCATCCCAGGATCTCATGGCAAGGTACATGATATATTCAAGAGAGAGATTCTGGTTTTGTCTATGCTACTTAAGATGTGTTTTACAGGGCATAGGAGAGCACCATGCAGAGATAGTTTAGAATCTCATTGTGCTCTTAGTTTGAATTAATATAGCCTGGTTCTATTCTGGATATAAAGTCCACATCAACAAAGTTATCTTCCTCCAAAATCCAAACCAGGTCATTCAGAGTGTGCTGAAGTAGCCCTGTAAAACTCTGTTTTGCTAAAGTACTCTTACTTGTACACAACTTTAAAATGGGGCTGCTTCTCATGGAGTTTCAATTATTGGCTGGAAAATGCTTTGATGCTGCTGCTCTGCCTTGCAGAGACATAGAAGGCTGAATCCATCACTTCTTTTGCAGAGTGCTAAAGAAAGGTTGTGATTTCATGGTGGGTTTTGTTGTTTTGTGGGGCTTTTTAGTTTTTGGTTTTTTTTGTTTTCCCCAAGTACAGCAGAGCTGCATAGCACATGGCATGTCAGGGAAGAAGTTACTGTGTTTGTTTTATATTTCCTCTCTGTGCCCAGTGAGCAGTCACAGCCAGGCCTTGTGTGAGGACATGCCTATGACACATTCCTCGAGGGAGGGGACTGGTGAGGAGCCTGGGCCTCACCTCCCAGCCACAGCAGAGCCCTAGGCAGAAGGCATGGAAGGGACTGGTTATTCAAGGTGAGGACAGTTCCAGGTGTGGCAAGGGCACAGACTAAAGCAACAGCAAGGGAGTGAGCAACTAAATGTCTGCATCTGAAACATGAAGTCAGCAGGACCCTTCCTTGAGCAGCTGTTTCCAAGAGGCTTTGGGTAATTCCACTTGAGGTTAAGAATTTGACAGATTTTGCTCTTTTTTTTAAACCTTCCTTACTATTAAGCCTCAGTGAGTGTGACATATTTTTGCAGGGGGAAGGTGAGGGATGGGAAGTCGAAGGAGATGATGTAGGACAATATAGCTTGCTGTAGACTGTGCTATACCTGAACTTTAGATCAGGTTCCAGCAGCTCTGAATGTCTGTGGTGAATTCCAGGACACCTTTTCTGCTCTGAAGCAGCCCATAGCTATTCCAAATGGGGAGGGGGGGATAAGGATTGGGGAAGCACTGCATGCTCCCTACCAAATCCTCAGAGCCATTGCAAGTGTAGCACATGCCAAGACTGTTGTTAGGAAAACTGCTGACTTTTTTACTCTTTCTCAGCCTGGCAGGATATTGGCTGGCAGCATGTAGCCCTGGCTGGCTGAGAGGGCAGTTGCAGTGTGCTTGCCTCAGCACCAGCCACATTATCCTGGCACTTCCTGGCACTGCCACGTCTCTGCTGGGACCATGTGTGTGGCTTCTCCTTCACATCCTCTCAGTGCAAAGCATCTTCAGACCAAATCCTGAGTGACTGAAACAAGCAGCAAAGCTCAGCAGCAGCACAGATGGCTTCTGCAGGTTGTGTCCTCTCTGTGTGTGCTATAGCCTTGCTCCTTCATCCAAGATGAGCTCAGTTCAGGGAGCTGAGTTTTTGACTGTCCGGGGAGCAGAGGAAGTGAATGCTAAATCCTTTTGCAAAACCCTTATTTCTTGCAAATATAGGTAACTATATTTGAAGAAAAGGCTTCTGCCCTTTTTTACTTTCATTCTCTCCACCCCTGGAGCTTTGAGGAGCTCTAAGCTGTGGTGTGGGAAGGTTCTGGCTCAGGAGAGCTTTCAGAGGTGATGCGTGAGGCTGAGAAGACTGCAACAGAATCACTGTGAAGAGGGAGAAACCACCTCACTTATTGCTGAGATGAATCCGAGCCAAAGTTCAGCAGAACTTGTTATGGTTTGCCCAAAGAGAGACAAGGGAGGGGAGGATTTCACCTAGGTTTGTGCCTGTTGAACGCACTGCAAGGGCTTACAGCTCTCCGTTGAGGGCCTGGCAGCCACAAAGTGGGCTCAGAATTCATTTTAGATGGCACAGAGCTCAGAGACGTTAGCTGGAAATGTGGATCTCAGTTTCCCTCTGGGTGCAAGCAAACCTTGCTGTAGCTTTGTGTGCTGGAGAGGCTTCTGTGAGGGCAACGTTTAGCTTGCCATTTTGTGTTTGATTTACCCACAGTGAGGGAGCAGTATTATGGCAGCAGAACTTCACTGCCAGTGAGGGAATTGAGGCGGGCATCTGCACGCACACTACCACAGCTGCGAAAGTCATGTGTCCCCTCAAGTGCCTCCCAAATACAACGGTTTAATTCCCTCATCAGTCAGAGCTGTAGGTAGAGTTCTGGTGTGATCTGTGCAGGAGAATAGTCTCTCCCACAGTAACAAGACAGTTTCCAGTAGTGTTCAGGGCTATTTTTGGTAGCTTGTCTCCTCCTTTCCATCCTTGTGGCATATCCTGCCTGGCACAGGAGCCCTGGCAGTGTCAGCTGGAGATCACCTGGCTGGGAACTTGCTTGCTTGTTCAAGGCCAGGCTGGATGACGTCCTGAGCGACCTGATCTAGTGGGAGGTGTCCCTGCCTATGGCGGGGGGTTGGAACTGGGTGATCTTTAAGGTCTCTTCCAACCTAAACCATTCTATGATTCTATGATCTCGGGTGCAGAGGGAGAGCTACTGCACAAAGCCGATGTCTCTTTATCTGTTGCGGGATACTGTGTTGGGCTGGTGAACTGCAGCCCCTTCAGGAAGTGGCCACCTGCTTGCTGCACCGCGGCCTCCGCAGGGGCTGCCCGGACACTGCCTGCTGCGACACCTGGAGCACCTCCTAAACCTTCCTCTTGCACTGACCTGGGTGTGTGCTGCGCCGTTTCTCACTCCTCACCGCCTGCGTGGCATTTTCTGTCCTTTTAAAAACACGTTTTTCCCCAGGCGCCCCTGCCTCGGCCGCGGGGCCCAGCCGTGCCCTATGGCGGGGGCGTTGGAGGCGGCTGTATGCGGCCG